>JADBJO010003800.1:203130-215630 GCA_016801955.1 Conus betulinus
AGGAGTTTCAAGGAGCGTACAAACACTGCTCTATCACTGTCTTACCCTGCACGTTTCCCTCTATCACTGTCTTACCCTGCATGTTTCCCTCTATCACTGTCTTACCCTGCATGTTTCCCTCTATCACCTCTTACCCTGCATGTTTCCCTCTATCACTGTCTTACTCTGCATGTTTCCCTCTATCACTGTCTTACTCTGCATGTTTCCCTCTATCACTGTCTCACCCTGCATGTTTCCCTCTATCACTGTCTCACCCTGCATATTTCCCTCTACCATGCTGTCTTACCCTGCATATTCAAGGGTGACACTTTGAAAATCTGAAAAAAAACTGAAAATGAGGCAGGGGTCCAGGGGCCGCCCAGGCCCCGGCGGGGTGCAGGGGCAGTGCCCCGCTGGGGGGTCCGTGGGGCGAAGCCCCCTGGCCGAAGACGATTTTATGAAATTTTAAGAGCATTTCATGGCCTCTCATGGCATCAAATTAGAAAATGAAAGCACAGCACTCACCTTACAACTGCAGCCTCTAATGTTCCACATGAAGGTCAATAGCTGCAGACAGCTCATCCACAAAATATGAAGAATCATTCTTTCCTTTGATGTACACTTTACATCCAAAAAAAGTCACTTTACCACTCAAAGGGAAACTGTACAGACTATTCACAACAGTCACTGCAAATTCTGCAAAGAAAGACACTGCAAGGTTTTTTCTTGTGGCAGTTCAAACTTCACTCTTGTCTCATGACATCGATTTTCTTCTGGGAAAAAAAACACTCTTGAAGGTCTACTGGAAATAAGCTGTTGACTATTAACACTGTTAAAGCACACACACACACACACACACACACACACACACACACACACACACAAAACCCTAATGACGTTTTTTTTGAAAAAATACTGACGAAGGTCAGCTGAGCCCTGAGCCTTTCTTTTGTGGCTGTTTTGGGGAGAGGTATCAGGTAGAGCAGAGGGCAGATTTGTGGATGAACTTCCCTGGGGGACAGTTTTTCTGACAGGTGGACAAGTGTCTGTGGGTGGAGCTGAACAAGATGTTGAGCTTTTGGCAGACACATTTCTTGCTGCAGGAGCACAACCTGGAGAGCCTGAGCCTCTGTCACAAGTGTCGGTGGGTGGAGCTAAACAAAGTGGTGTTGAACTGTATTCTGGCACATTTCTAGCTGCAGGAGCAACACCACACCGTATAAACATGTCCAGACTTGCCCTTGCTCTTTGCCTTTCTTTGAAGACGTTCTGCAGCCTTTTGCAGCCTACACTCTTTTGCAGCTACTCTTCTTCGCTTTTTTTCAGCCAGGAATTCTGTGTAGTTGCTCTTTTGCCTTCACAACTGCACACTTCATGACAGGTGACACTTTCAGTTTGTGGAAGTCAGATCTTTGGCTCTCAGAGCAGACTTGATGATGGCCACTGCTTCATAATTTTCCAGTGAGAGCACTGAACGATCTTTGGAAACTATATCATCCATGATATTAAACGATGACTCTACAATGGGTCCAGAAAATATTGACAGTAAGCCTTTCACCAGTTTTGTGAGAGTTGGAAAACGACTTCTGCCTGCGTCATCTTTGCTTCTGAGGGCAAAAACATGTCGCCAGAAATCCTGATCAATTTTCATTGGACTGGTATTGGCTGCCTCCTCTGCCAAATGAGCAACCTTTCTGTCAATGGTGTATGCCCTAGCTTCCATGTCCAACAGCCCCAGTTCTGTTTCTGGAATAACATTTGGCAAGTCCTCAGCCAGACGTGAAAAAATTTGAAGACGTAAAACTTTTTGTGCAGACACTGGGATCCAGACAAGTCAGTCTGATGATGTTTCTGTTGTCCAGAGGAAGATTCTTCAGAAGCATATCAGCTGCCTTCAGATAGCCAGCCCTGAGCTTGCTGAGGATGTCCTTCACCCAGTGATCAGACTTTTTGTCCTTCAAGGCTCGTCTGACTGCAAGGTGAGCATGCTCTCCCACTGCCAGCCTACTGTCTTCAAGGTGATAGTCACTGGCATAAATGTCAAGCTTTTTAAGCTCTTTTACCGAGTCCTCTGGAATGAATTCAGCTTTAATGAAGAGACTCAAAATATCTCTGACAAGATGAAACATATCTCCATGAAGGCGGTGGCTGAGTGGAGCCTCTGTCTGGTATGTTTTCACAAATGGCTCAAACTTGGGGAGCAGCCCACGGTACAAGTTCAAGCAAGCACGGAAACTTGTGGTGATGATGAAACAGCTGGGTCAGGATACGGTCTTTCCTTGATTCATTGGCTGATGACCGTGCCTGTCTGCCCATCTCCAGCTGCAACTCTTCAATCCTTGTCTTCTCTGCATCAGAAATGCCCCTCTCTGTCATGATTTGATCAATTATTTTCCTGTGCTTGATCTGTTCTTCTTTTGTCAAGTAGGCAAAGTAAAACAGTAACAGAGCATCCATTGTTTTATGGAGCCGTTGTGTCACCACCAACATGTTTAGGAATCTGCTTGGGCATGGACGCAACATGTGTAAGAAGCCTTCAGCATTTTTGGGTGATGTGACAATACCAATAAGTTCTTGAAATTCGGCAAAAATGTCTTTAGCCTTTGGAGACTTTTCTATGTCATAGTAGATGTCCCCACAAACTGCTTCCACATCACTGAACTGGCCGAACAGAGCCTTTGCAGCATTAGAAACAATGTGGGCCGTGTCCCCAGCAACATCAAGAAGCTGTCCATGCTCTGACCGCAGACGAGTTTCCACCCCACTTCTGCAACCCCGCATTGTGGCACAGTTGTCCATAAGGCATGATATTATATTTGTTGAGGGAATATTCCTGTCCTCTAGTGCGGTTTTTAAGCCAGCAAAGATGTTTTCTGAAGTGGCCTGGTTAACTTTGAACGAAGCAAGATGGTGCACTAACACTTTTCTAGCATCGTCGTCATACTGTTGGACCATGACATTGACGATCTTGTCCCAACTGTTGTTGGTTGCTTCATCGAGATTTAGAGAAAAGGGGCACTCCTAAGCTTTTCACTCAGCTCCTGTTTGAAAGCTGCAGCAACACCATGTGTCAGTGTGTAGGTTGCACTGGTTCTCTTTAGTTTCATTCTTTTCAATGAAGATTTGTCTTCAGCTAAACGCTTGCATAAATCAAGCAGGTCAGGAGCAAGAGAAAAAGGGAGGCAGTGCTCCGCCAGAAAAGCCAAAAGGACTGCCTTCTGTTCAGCTTGCCTCTCCACCATGGAAGTCACCCCAAGGGATGTGGGGGCTCCACTGCTGCTAAGCAGAGTCGTACAGGAGTTTCGAATCTGGAAAAAAAATCAACACTATAAAGAGTAAGCAGTATCATAGGCTGCTAACATATAGCACACACATGCATGCATGCATGCATGCATGCATGCATGCGTGTGTGTGTGTGTGTGTGTGTGTGTGTGTGTGTGTGTGTGTGTGTGTGTGTGTGTGTGTGTGTGTGTGAAAATGAGAGAGAGAGAGAGATATTCTTTTGAATGACTGTGTGTGTGTGTGTGTGTGTGTGTGTGTGTGTGAAAGTGAGAGAGATATATATTCTTTTGAATGACTCTGTGTGTGTGTGTGTGTGTGTGTGTGTGTGTGTGTGTGTGTGTGTGTGTGTGTGTGTGTGTGTGTGTGTGTGTGTGTGTGTGTGTGTGTGTGTGTGTGTGTGTGTGTGAAAATGAGAGAGAGTTATACTCTTTGAATGACTGTGTGTGTGTGTGTGTGTGTGTGTGTGTGTGTGTGTGTGTGTGTGTGTGTGTGTGTGTGTGTGAAAACGAGAGAGAGAGAGAGAGAGAGAGAGAGAGAAATTTCTGAAGACATCAAGTCCTTTGCTCTTTGAGCAAGAAGAGAGAGACAGAGAAGGGAGGGAGGGGAGAGAGAGAGGGGGGGGGGGGGGGAGGGGGGAGAGAGAGAGAGAGAGAGAGAGAGAGAGAGACCTGTATAGATAGCACACACACACACACACACACACACACACACACACCTCCTCCTCCCCTTTTACATGGGGGAGTGAGCTTGCAGGCAGCTTTGGAACAGACAACAGCCAGACTACACTGATGACAGCTGAAAGGATGGGAGAACAGTGAGAGGTAGGTAGAAGAACAAATGGAGGGGGGGGGGGGGGGGCAGGAAGGGGATAAAGGAGAGGAGTAAGCATAGAGAGAGAGAGAGAGAGAGAGAGGGGGGGGGGGGGGGGGGGGGATGGGAAGGGGATGGAGATGAGTAAGCGTCAAGACCAACACAAAGTTTAGGATTCCTGACCAGCCGTCCCTCCTCCTCCCTCCTATGCTTCCACCACCCCTCCCCTCCATCCCTCAACTCCTTTCTCCATTTTCTATGGAGCGGGGCTCAACCTCCCTTCTTCCCCGCTCCCTTGGCATAATAGGGACAGTGTGGAAGTTACACCACGATAGTGGATCGGAGTGAAATGATCATTAGCTAATGTAATTATGCTTACCTTGACATTTTTTCGATGATCTGCGTGATCAGCGTGTTCTCGAAGCTTCTTTTTGCCGTTGTTTCCATAGTTGATGGGCTGGTTGCAGATAACGCAAAAGCATTTGCCCGGAACATCAAGTTTTTTGCACCAGTCACGATGCGGTCGTTTATCATCAGAGCTGTCGGTCTCAGACAGCCATTCCCATCTCCACTTGTTCTTCACCCCTTTCAACAGTAGCGAGATTTGAATCCCCTTCTTGTAAGAACGGCATGACAAAACTTTACGTTGCCTAACTGGAAAACTTTTTCTACGAGCACAATGGCGCGACGTGGGCTAACAAAGACCGCTGGATCTGTGTTGTCTTCAATGATAGAGGGCGCTTCCTCATTTCCGGTCGTCTGCTACAGTGCTGCTTCGGCATTATACGCCGATACAACTGTTCTTCCACCCAAAACTTTTTTTTTTTTTTTTTTTTTAATAACAAAACTTGAAAAACGGAATTTCCATCTGGGGCCTTGCCGAAAAACATCGTTCGAACCTGAATTTCAGTGAATCACGTCAATTCATTCTGTTCATTAGGTAGCAGGAAGGAGGGGAACTGACATGGGAAAACACTGTTGATATCAATGTTACCACTAATAAGATTAATAAATACCAGTGTATGTGTATTTCGTACCAGGGCACATCTAACAGTGATTAATCCTGCACATGCTACTACCACTACTACTATTACTATAACTACACACACACCACACATACACACACACACACACACACACACACACAACACATCAAACACACACACATCACAAAAAAATGCCCTTGTGTAACATCAACATATGACACTGACACAACTAACTTAACAGCCCAGGCCTCATAAACAGAAACTGCAGTATCTCACCATTTTAAGTGTAGCATTACAAATTCAAACCTATCACTCACATGTTCTTGCATAAGCAGAAACTGCAGTATCTTGCCATGTTAAGAGTAGCATTACAAATTCAAACCTATCACTCATATGTTACTGCATAAGTGCATTTTCAGACGCACTTAGCTTCCGACAAATTACAATCATCTTTGGTAACTTTCCTTCAGCTTTTTTCATCTGCTCCTTACAGAACATGACCATTTTTCAACGGAAGAAGTCAACAGTTCGAAGATCTGCATAATCTTGGTTCCGTTTACACTGTAGCGGAGACCAGAGAGCATTTCTTTTTTATCAGCACTTTCGGGGGGGGGGTTTTGCGTTAACATTTTGCTACAAAGTGTGGCAGCATAGCACTGTCAACAAAATCACAGCATGCTACATCGAAAGCATAGCACCTGGCAGCTATGCAGACATGAATTAATATTTTGTGTGACATACGCACATGCATCAAGTTGTACTCACTGTTTGTCATTTCTTGATTTACTCATTCTTCTTTTACCAAACTGAATGGTTTACTTAAAAGGGTATCTGTTTAATTAGTTTTCCTTTCGCTTCTTTTACTGATAACGAAAAAAAAAAATCAATAAATAAAAAAACCTTCCCTTGATTTTCTTCTTTTGTAACAACGAAAATAATGATTTCTGCCAACTCAAACGAATGATGTTCAAAATAATGAAAAATTATTATTTACAACAATAATAAAACTAACGAATCGACAGAAAACAGATCAATAATGATGACACGTATGACCCACAAAGATGAATATGACCAAAATATCAAAAGCCATACAGTCAGTACATAGCCCAATATTCAAAAGAAACATTTATTCATCAACACAACACTGAAAATGATAGTTCTGGAGCATGCCCTCACCTCCAAAGATGCATCTTGGTTGCGAACACACTGAACCAACAGGGCTAGTTTTGTGGCCACCGGCAGTCCCTCAAATGTTTTCTGCAACATACACATGGATAGCAGTGGAACTATCACAATACTTGACTCCCCTTCTAGTTTTCTTCAAAGAATATCTCTGTATACATCTTCTCAAGGATAAGGCTATTCCTCTCCTGTGAGAATACAGTATCATTAACTCTTCTCTAGTGAGTAAGAGATAAAGACATGACTTCATTTTGTTCATTACACTTTTACAGTTACAGTTTTCATCTACCAGTGCAATTCCGCATCAACTGCTACATGCTCAAGTGAGAACAAATGTTTCCTTAAGCACAGACCCTGTTGTAGTCCTATGTGAACACATGGAATCATGTCCTCTTCATTTTGATTTGTACGATTTTACCCCGTCTATAACAGAAACAGTAAGTGCTCTGAAAAATTTGTGCCTTATTCTCTCTTCAGAGAGGCTAGAGTAACTCATTAAGGAAAACTCTCCTAGTGGAAAAATTACAAAAAAAAAAAGTTTCCTGGTGCAGTGCTTGACAATGCAGTATAGAGGTCAGTAGCATCAAATGTCCCGAGGGCTCCCGCTGCTACTGTTTTGTATGCCATCATCTGATCCCCTGAACAAAATTATACAGTATCATCAGACTCCCATTTTCTGCCTTTTAAAGGGTCTTGGCTCTCAAGTCAGTTCACTGCTCTTTAAAAGTTGTCACTGTTGTAAACTATGGAATAACATTTCTATTCCCAGATTTTTTTTTTTTTTTTTTAATTAAGTATGCACATTTTTTTGTAAAACTCGCTCTTGTCTGAGTATCTCAAAAGGTTCTTTTTTTTTTTTTTTTACAAACTCATGTGTAGGTTACACGACGCTCTGTGTGTGTGTCACTGTGTGTGTGTGTGTGTGTGTGTGTGTGTGTGTGTGTGTGTGTGTGTGTGTGTGTGTGTGTGTGTGTGTGCGCGTGTGTGTGTGTGTGCATGCGCATATGCATGTGCGCGTGCATGAGAGACAGATGATTCACAATCAGAAGGCATTTCATTATTAGTGTGACAATGGTATTAGAGGTTGAAGTTGAAGACAGTAATCCTTTCTTGCAAAATTATTAAATATAACCTAATTTGAAATAAAAGAAACACACATATAAAAACAACACAAAACAAAAAAAGAAAAACTGTGTAAACAGAAATGAGATCCACTCTGCACAGGGCAGTCTTTACTTGGCTGTATCAAAACACAGCAGCGTATCTTTTAATTTTACACTGACTGGGAAACACCCAAGAATAATTTGCGTGTCTGAGCAGCAAACATCGATCTATGGTAAATACATGCACTGCAGAATTTTAAAAGGTCAAGGGACAACTACATATTTCACTCTAAACGGGTCAACTTGCACCTGAAAACATCTTAAGTTTAAACGGTTCTTTATAAATCATGACACGCATTTTACTCGTCAACAGCATTCTTGATTATTATCAGTTTATGATTTTTATATAATTAGTAAATTAGACCGTGTGTGGTTCTGAGCACAAAATAATGTCCACAGCTGAAATGCATGCACTAGCTTATTCTCATTACACTAATATTTGTAATAATGATGGCAGCTGAAGTCTGAACTTCATAAATAAGCATTCATTATGAGCAGAAATGAATGAAGTTTATCTAACTGATCAAGTTCAAGCATTCATTATGAGCTGACATGAATGAAGTTTATTTAACTAATCAAGTGATTTTTTTTTTTACATCACGTTATCTCTAGTTATTTGAAAGCAAGTAAGCAAAGTTCCTATGCAATTTGGACAATTTGCGTGAAATGAAAATGACCTATTTGGAAACAAAATACATGTCATTAAGTATTGCAATACTTTAATGCTCGTCACACTTTGGTATGAACGTTAACAAAAAATGCTTCAAATTTTATTCGACATGGTAAACATTATCTATTGTCTTCTGATACAAGCACTGTTGTGGTGAAAATTGACATCATGTGGCAGACACTGACCTCATGATTATCCAGTGTGACCAGGTAATTTTAAATATGAATTTTCATACATTACATTCAACTCTGAATCAGAGCAAAATAAACTAATTCTGATAACACTAAAATCATGTTCTGTAAGCTGTTGAGCTACCTATAGTCATTATTTCTGAAATCTAAAGGTGCACTTTTTTTCATCTGAAAATAAAAATACTGAGATAACATTTGAAACTGAAAACATGTTATAAAAACATTGTTAAATGCATAATGTACAAACTTACCAACTGAACCCATATATAACTTAATTTAGATATAATATGCCTTTAGGTATTCCACTCTAGTGCTTGCTACCCTTGATCAAAAGGTGACATGCTGTCCATGGAAAAATGAACAAATGAAACTCTTACTTTTTACGGACTGCTTCACTGCTCACATTCATTTTTAATCAGAGTTACAGTACACCAACTCTTCGACAATTTGATGCTGAACATTAATGGAATATAATTTGATGGCAAGGACAAATATCCAAAGCGTTAGACTGCAAAATGCCTAGATAGACAGATCATTCGTTCTTTCTTGTCACTGCCTTAAAGATTGTGTATTTCCTGAAGAAGACCAAAGAGGTAAATATGTCTTGTTTGTCTTATAACTGTCTGCATTTTTTGTTCCACAGAACAGTAAATCTTTAAGTTTGTTTCAACTTCTGTCTGCAGTCACCTCAGTTTGAAACGTTCTTCAGGCAAGATGAATAACATTCACAACTATGAAAACCACGAAAACAAATAATGTAATGACAGTCATTTATCTCTTCGAACTATGTGCAAAATGCTATAAAACAGAACCTGGCTAAGAAATGATGAATGCTTAACTATGATCACATGCACTCTCTTAAAAAATCGTAAGATGAACTTGAAGTGAAATCCGAAACACTAAAATGTGACAGCAAAACATCAAAAGGTAACACTGACAACAGGCAGACAACCCACTCTGAAACCAGCTTTGATTCAAACTGACTGTTACCTTTCATTGCTGCGTATGTAATTTCATGGAGAATTTTCATTTTTTTTAGTCGGTGACACCCTCGGGTCAAAGGACCCGACATAAAAAGTGAACTCTTGTTTTTAATGACTCTGAGCTAATATACCGAACTTTCTTTTCCAAATTACCCTAAGTAACTACAAAATTTATCTGTTCTGCCTAATGACTAGGTTAGAATAAAATTTAGAAATTTACCACATGGACATCAGATAAGTCTCTCTTCGTTCTTTGTTTGTACTGTCCTAAATGTTAAATGTGATCTACCACCACATGGACATCAGGTAAGTCTCTCTTCGTTCGTTCTTTGTACTGTCCTAAATGTTAAATGTGATCTACCACATGGACATCAGATAAGTCTCTCTTTGTTCTTTGTTTGTACTGTCCTAAATGTTAAATGTGATCTACCTTTTTTTTTTTTACTTGAAGAAGACCCAAGAGGTCGAAATGCATCGTGTCTTGTCCTGTACTTTGTTTGTCAATGTCCTTGGCGGCAACTAACCCTCGCTCTTTCTAAATTTTGCTTTGTTCTCCGCCATCAGTCGCTCCATTTTGAAACTAGGTTAGAATAATTTTAAGTCACTGTGAGCCTGAATGTGGACTCTGATACAAATGACAGTGTCTAAACTCCTTTTGTCTTGAGTTTCTGTCTCACTATCATAGATGCACTGCAATATTTACTGTTTTACTCAATTACAGCCTTTGTATTCTACATCACTTCTGTGCCTGACCAGCTGGGAAAGATTATGAATAAACTGAAGAAAAAAAATTACAACTGATTACAATGTGTATTGCTGAAAATCTTTTTCCTTTCTTAAATGGATCCCATCAACATTTTGTCGATGTCACTGTTGTATGCAGTATCATGATGATGGCGGAAAGCCCGTTGTCATCTAACATTGGATCATCTTTCTGAGCTTTAATGGCCGCCATCAATCAGCTGAGCTGATCGAAAACGCCACATTCAACTGTTATGTGCTGTGGTAAGTGTCATGTTAACCCTGTTGTTTAGCACAACAGAAGGGTAAGCAAAATCTGAATGTCAGTTCATTCATAACAGATCCTCTGAGACTATAAGTAAATTCAGATCCAGGCTTTTCGATCAATCGCGTCCTTCGTTCAGTTCCGTCACTAGTGTCAGTCCTCAAGTTAAAAAAATTCAATGGTTTTCATAAGATCGATCGTTCTTTCTATGAAGTAGTCCAAAATAAATCTTCATTAAGACAGAATAATCAAACTAATTGATATGAGGCTCAATTCACTTTGCTTTAGACTAAAGCCCCGTACAATAAAAAAAGAAAAAAAAAAGGATGAACCGCCACATGGCAGGGCCACGATTGTCTTCATTCATTGACACGGAAGACAAAGAAAGCATGGCGGGATGGTTTTTCAATGACCAAAGACTTATGCTACTATCCAAATAATACAGATGGTTGACCGCATGATTAACTCACCTCTGATTGAGTACGGGTGTCGTTGTCAGGGCTTAAAATGCCCACAAGAAGGAGCTCGAACTGTGACAGGTCGGCAGCCATGTTTCCTTGCCTGGCGAAATGGACGACTCTTAACCTTGACCCTACTTCCCGCCCGATACTTAAGTTGATAGTGGTCTCCCTTTTCTGCTCTTTGGCTGTAGTCCATAGTTTCCAAACGCTAAAATGAGACTAAAAGAAGAAAAGAATAGAAAATCCCCCTTTTCCCCTACCCCCTCCACCCCTCCCCCTTCATTCCTCCCCTAACACACCTCATCCCATCCTATCCAACCGAATGAATAATATGGAGTTTTTTTTCTGAAGTATGATAACACAAGGGACGTTTTGAATGATGAAGAAATTGACATTATCTGAATTGCAAAAGTTATTCTATCCACACCTATTGGAAGATTACTTTGAAGTTTTATTTCAATTTTCTTATTTTTGAAGGGGCGGGGAGGGGGGGGGTAACCTTTGCATGGTGTCTAAAATCACTATTCTTGTGAACAGACATTAAATTAAATATTCATTCATTCCTATCCAACCTGATCACATCCACCATTCTTTATCACCTTCGCTCTGCACCTTAAGCTCTCTAGGAGAAGGGTGTGTGTGTGTGTGTGTGTGTGTGTGTGTGAATGGATGGGAGGGATTATCTGAATCACAAAAAATAAAAGAAAAGAAAACGAAGAAAACATGTGTGTGTGTGTGTGTGTGTGTGTGTGTGTGTGTGTGTGTGTGTGTGTGTGTGTGTGTGTGTGTGTGTGTGTGTGTGTGTGTGTGTGTGTGTTTTCTTTGATGTGAACATGGACATTTTATGGACGACAGATTAACGGAGAAGCAGGCTACAAAAGATTAGGGCAGCAGAAACTGTACTAAAGCTGAGAAGAAGGCAAACAAGTAGATGGAGTGAGCTTTTAATCAAAGAAGAACATCAAGAATGTCGTACTTGGATGCTGCCTTGTCTCTACAGGATTGTGACCTATCACCTGCCAGCGACACCTTGCCACATCACAGTAGTGCAGACAGGTGCTCCCACATCAGTCTTGGTTTGCAAGGCTTTAACAAACGAACCTAAAAGATGTTTTATTTTTATGTCTGAGTCATTTATTCGTGTCAATAATTCGTTGAGGCATCGTCTCAACGTACGGAGCACCTACTTCGCAAACAGAGTTGTGAACCTCTGGAACCGCCTCCCAGAGGATGTGGTAAACAGCGCCATCGGTAGACGCCTTCAAGAGAAGACTGACAATCACTGGGCAGCACTACCTTCAGTGTACGACCCAGAATGCCTAGACTAAATTGTTCAGTAAGTGATCTGATTGGCGCCATCCTCAAACCACTCAGGCCAATCAGTTTTCCGTTTTGAGAACCTGAACATGGTCCTATGACTAAAAGGACCTGAATCTTGTAACGTCGAAGTCAAGTCAAGTCAAGTGTGTCAGGTGCCAGCCAGCTTACATCTGACTGTTCAATGGAAATAGTGTGGTCGGGATGGACAGCGTACAAAAAGCAAGAGCACCAAGCAAGGGTAAAGCACGGGAGTTCAAGTACACACCCACTGCTGTGTAAATAGAAGCAAATCGCCATGCTTCTACGAGAGAAAAAAAATCAATGTGAAAAGACGATTTTACTTGGAATGGGGGGAAGGGTGGGGGTAGGGGTGAGGGGTGTCCATGAATTCGTTTAATACTATGTTTCAGCAAGAATAGCAGAAACATGTACGACTTGTGGATTTTTGGTACAGCACAAGGATTTGG
>JADBJO010003800.1:220630-223130 GCA_016801955.1 Conus betulinus
TTTCCTACACTTCCCGTCACACTTTCCACAATGCTTACCACACTTCCTGTCAGGTTTCCTACACTTCCCGTCACGCTTTCCACAATGCTTACCACACTTCCGGTCAGGTTTCCTACACTTCCCGTCCTACTTTCTACAAAGCTTACCACACTTCCGGTCATCTTTCCCACACTTTCCATCCCACTTTCCACAATGCTTATCACACTTCTGTCACGTTTGCTTCACTTTCCGTCACACTTTCCACAATGCTTACCACACTTCCGGTCACGTTTCCTACACTTTCCGTCACACTTTCGCTATGCTAAGTACTCTTCCTCTCATTTCACACACTTCCCGTCACACTTCCCGCTATGCTGACTACACTTCCTCTCACTTTCCACACTTCCATCACATTTCCCGCTATGCAGACTACACTTCCTCTCACTATCCCACACTCCCCATCACACTTCCTGTTATGCTAACTACACTTCCTCTCACTTTCCACACTCCCTGTCACACTTCCTGCTATGTTAACTACACTTCCTCTCACTTTCCACACTCCCCGTCACACTTCCTGCTATGCTAACTACACTTCCTCTCACTATCCCACACTCCCTATCACACTTTCCTGCTATGTTAACTACACTTCCTCTCACTTTCCACACTCACTGTCACACTTTTCAGCTTGCTAACTACACTTCCTCTTGGTTTCCACACTCCACATCACACTTCCCGCTATGTTAACTACACTTCCTCTCACTTTCCACACTCACTGTCACACTTTTTTCAGCTTGCTAACTACACTTCCTCTCACTTTCCACACTCCCTGTCACACTTCCTGCTATGTTAACTACACTTCCTCTCACTTTCCACACTCCCCGTCACACTTCCTGCTATGTTAACTACACTTCCTCTTGGTTTCCACACTCCCTATCACACTTCCCGCTATGCTAACTACACTTCCTCTCACTATCCCACACTCCCTATCACACTTCCCGCTATGTTAACTACACTTCCTCTCACTTTCCACACTTCCCGTCACAATTCCCGCTATGCTAACTACACTTCCTTTTCACTTTCCACACTCCCTGTCACACTTTCCCGCTATGCTAACTACACTTCCTTTCACTTTCCACACTTCGTGTCACAATTTCCTCTATCCTTCCCACGCTTCCGGTCAAGTTTCCTACGTTTTCCGTCACACTTACCGTCACGCTAACTACACTTCCCGTCACAATTCCGCTATCCTTCCCACACTCGTGGTCACGTTTCCTACGCTTTCCGTCACACTTCCCGATACGTTTTCCGTCACACTTCCCGTCACGTTTCTCCTCTAATTGTTGACCTCCGTCACAATTCCCGTCACGCTTGCCACACTTCCTGTCACAATTCCCCGCTACGCTTCCCACGCTTCCGTCACGTTTCCTACGCTTTCCGTCACACTTTCCGTCACGCTTGCCACGCTTTCCGTCACGTTTCCCGTCACTCTTCTCCATAATTGTTGACTTCCGTCACAATTCCCGTCACGCTTCACTTCCTTCATGCTTCACTTCCTGTCACGCCTCCCGCCACGTTTTCCATCCTTCCCGTCACATGTTCTGCCCCATTTCTCATTATGCTTCCCGGTCAGCTGCCGAGGGACACGACCCAAGCACACCTCAGCCACTGCCATTGTTCTTACCTCCGCAAAGACGTTGTGTTTTCACTCGTGTCTGATTGTTTGTTAGTCCATCTGTCAGTAATATTACGCAAAATCTACAGGACTGATTGTAACGAAAATTGGGGGGGAAATAGAATGTTAGCCCATGGAAGAACGCATTCAGTTCTGGAGCGGAGCCATTTTCATGAGCGAATCCACGATCAGTTCGACTTTGGAGAATTTTTTTTCAGCACGATTACTAAAAAAACTACAGTACTGATTTGAAGGAAACTTGTGGGAGGATGTCGAGGGGTCATGGTATTTAACAGATTGATTTCGTGGCGAACTCAGCGACAAAAGTAATCTGAATGAAATGGTCAGATCGTTTCAGACTGTTCCAGGGCTTTGGACACAAGGAACAAGTTTCCGCGGCTCTCAATCAGCCAAAAGTGAAAAGTATTTACCAGTCAGTATCTATAATAAACATACACACTTAAAGAAAAATCAAAGAAAAATGCCAGTAATAAGTCAAAAAGATAATTCTCAGTCTATAACAAACATGCACATTAAAAATGCAAAACAAAGAAAAATGTCAGTAATAAGTATTACATAGATTCTTTCCCACATGTCAAAAACCATTTTTGATGATCTTCAAATCCCAGTTATGTTCCACAAAATGTCGGTGGGGGAGGGGGGGCTCATCATACTCTGCTTCTTTCGGAATCACTGAATCAAAGCCTGATAGTACTGCAAAAAAAAAAAAAAAAAAAAAAAGAAAGAAAGAAAAAAGATTACAGACGGATCCGAACGGATCACATGCAAAAACACACACACACACACACACACACACACACACACACAGCTAGGCGAGTGAATGTCATG
>JADBJO010003800.1:225630-227496 GCA_016801955.1 Conus betulinus
GAGATAGAAATCGTCTCCCTCCCGTGTAACCGATCACAGGGCAGGGGCAATCGCGGGTAAAGGTTAATCACTGACAACCACTCGTGCGCTCAGAAATAACAATCCGCGCCCAAAATCACTCGCCTATATGTGCCAGAAGAGGCTAAAAAATGACGTTCGTCTAACGCATGTCTATAGTCACCTCGGCTTCAGGACAAGATGATATCTTATCATTACAAATAGGGGGAAAACAAGGGGGGAAACATAACTCGGTAATACGAGTGTGATTTGTATTTGATTTGGAAGAAAAGATTGTCTCTCTCTCTCTGTCTCTATCTCTCTCTTCTAGCTCTCGCTTCTCGCTCTCTCTCCGTAATTAAAACTGGTCATCCTTTGGTTTGAAAAAGATATGAGGATCTAAAGGAAGTAATTGGTTTCGTTTATTTTTAAGTGTTAAGATGAAGGGAAATGCGGTATCTCAGTTTATTTTCCGTGCATCTTATAACGGATCCTCAAGCACCGGCTCAAAGATTACACTCCGACAAATTATCCGTAACTACGTGGATGATTTAGGTGGTGTCAGCAGCATTTTTTGTTTCTTTTTACACCGCTTTCTTTCGTTTAATTGTCTTCCCCTCGCTGGTGCTGTTCTAGAAGCGCTGTGGATTTTATGAACCTTTGCGCGAGAACCACCACAGACTCATAGATGTGGTGTGTGTTGTTGATGCACAGGGGGACAGACGACAATCAGTCATGCCTCGCCTTGAGAGTCGAATCAGCGGACAAAAGGACCTAGGAGCAGGCATATGAATGGTCGTCTACAGATATGGATTACAATCGGCCCCATATGCTTTAACAGAGAGGATTGGCAATTGTAAATATTTCCCGGACTTTCAGTGTCTGTTGACCAGGGGTGCCCCGCTCGTGTTTTTTTTGTTTTGTGTTTGTTTGGTTTTTTTGTTGTTTTGTTTTGGGGGGTGGGGTCTTAAGACGTTGTTTAGATTTAGCGAAGTCAATGAGTACTGACGGGGAGGAATGTTAGGCCTCACCGGTTATTCCCACTCCAAATGGTTCATAATTATAATATGTACACCACAAACACACACAAACCACACCAACACACACAGATAGATATATATTAATCTATATCTAGATATATATATCTATATATATAATGTATCTAATACTTCTAGGTATATGGATAAGTTGAATTGTGATAATATGTAATATATATGTATATCCATATTATATATATATATAGGGTGTGTGTGTGATGTGTGTGGGTGTGTGGTGTGGGTGTGTGTGTGTGTGTAAAAGCAAGAGATGAAATAAGGTGCCAAAGAAGTTGAACAGGGCTATGACTCGATTTGCTGCATGTCCAAGTTGTCATCTTAGAACCTTTGGCATGAAATATGGGTGCGAGTCTTTCTTTTTTTTTTTCTTTTTTTTTTTTTTTTTTTTTTTTTGGGGGGGGGGGTGGGGGGAGCGGGCGGGGGGGGGGATAGACGGGCTAAAAGTAGAAAAGGGTTTGTATGAATCTGTTTAGTAATTATTCTATTTTCTGCTTGCACCTTAACAGCAAACATTCTCTTTAGTGTAGGAATTGTGGTGCTGTTGTTGTTACTTTGAATGGATAAGTGCGGAATGTTGGCTGTATATGCGGTACAGTGTGTTCTCTCTGTGGTGTGGAGGTGTGGTGTGGTTGTGTGTGGTGGTTGTGTGGAGGAAGGTACCACCAGCCTCAGCTTGTGGAGAATCATTTTCATCCGTGATAAGTGGGCCATCTGGGTCTATGCTGCCCTATTTGGAGTGTAGTTTTGTTGTTGTTTTCTTTTCCCCAAAGGATGATTGTCGTGTCCCGACGTCGCTGTCAACAATCCTTTGAAG
>JADBJO010003801.1:0-2500 GCA_016801955.1 Conus betulinus
CTACAGTAACTACGCCGTGTACAACACTAAACTGTTCACCGAGACCCAGACAACCACTACTGTAACAAAAATCAGGTTGACGTTCGCCGAAGAGTGAAGGCGTGGGGGAGAAGAAAGGAGAGGGGGGGGGGGGGGGGGAGGAGAGGGGAGGGGAATGGGATGGGGGATGGGGGTGGGGGGGGGGGGAAAGGAGACGTCATCCCCTGTTCCAACACCCTCAAGCACCAGCCCAGCCGAACTTGTGGGGCTTGAGGATCGTCTCCCCCCGCAGCAGGAGCAGCTGGTGGCATAGGTAAGGTAGGTAAGGTAAGGGTAAAGGTAAGGTAAGGTAAGGTAAGGTAAGGTGAGGTGTGGTGTGGTGTGGTGAGGTGAGGTGAGGTGAGGTGTGTGATGAGGTGTGGTGTGGTGTGATGAGGTGAGGTGTGGTGTGAGTGAGGTGAGGTGTGGTGTAGTGAGTGAGGTGTGTGTTGAGGTGAGGTGTTGTGTGGTGTGGTGAGGTGAGGTGAGGTGTGGTGTGGTATGGTGAAGTGAGGTGTGTGGTGGTGAGGTGTGGGTGTGGTGAGGTGAGGTGTGGTGTGGTGAGGTGAGGAGAGAGGTGTGATGAGTGAGGTGAGGTGAGGTGAGGTCAGCTGTGGTGTGTGTGGTGAGGTGAGGTGAGGTGAGGTGAGGTGAGGTGTGGTGAGGTGAGGTGAGGTGTGGTGTGGTGTGGTGAGCTTAGGTGTGGTGTGGTGAGGTGAGGTGAGGATGAGGTGTGGTGGTGAGTGGTGTGTAGTGAGGTGTGGTGAGGTGAGGTGGAGGTGTGGTGAGGTGAGGTGAGGTGTGGTGGTGAGGTGAGGTGTGGTGTGATGTGGTGTGGTGTGGTGTGGTGAGGTGTGTGTGGTGTGGTGTGGTGAGGTTGATGTGGTGAGGTGAGGTGAGGTGAGGTGTGGTGTGGTGTGGTGTGATGAGGTGAGGTGTGGTGTGGTGAGGTGAGGTGTGGTGAAGTGAGGTGTGTGGTGAGGTGAGGTGTGGTGAAGTGTGGTGTGATGAGGTGACATGTGAGGTGAGGTGAGGTGAGGTGAGGTGTGGTGTGGTGAGGTGAGGTGTGGTGTGTGAGGTGTGTGGTGTGGTGAGGTGAGTGAGGTGAGGTGTGTGGTGTGGTGGTGGTGGTGAGGTGAGGCTTGGAGGTGAGGTGAGGTGAGGCGAGGTGTGTGGTGAGGTGAGGTGTGGAGGTGGTGTGGTGTGGTGAGGTGTGGTGTGGTGAGGTGAGGTGAGGTGTGGTGAGGTGTGAGGTGAGATGGGTGGTGTGGTGAGGTGTGGGTGTGGTGAGGTGAGGTGAGGTGTGGTGAGGTGAGGTGAGGTGTGGTGATGTGAGGTGAGGTGAGGTGTGGTGTGGTGAGGTGAGTGCTGTGATGAGGTGAGGTGAGGTGTGGTGAGGTTAGGTGTGGCGAGGTGAGGTGTGTGATGGTGAGGTATGGTGAGGTGTGATGTGGTGGTGAGGTGTGGTGAGGTGTGGTGTGGTGAGGTGTGGTGTGGTGAGGTGTGATGAGGTGAGGTGTGGTGAGGTGTGGTGTGGTGTGTGGTGTGGTGTGTGTGTGAGGTGAGGGTGTGGTGAGGTGAGGTGTGGTGTGGTGTGGTGTGGTGAGGTGAGGTGAGGTGGTGTGGTGAGGTGAGGTGTGGTGTGGTGTGGTGGTGTGAGGTGTGGTGAAGTGTGTGGTGTGAGTGTGGTGAGGTGTGAGGTGAGGTGAGGTGAGGTAAGGTGAGGTGAGGTGTGAGGTGGTGGTGTGAGGTGTGTGAGGTGGTGAGGTGAGGTGAGGTGAGGTGAGGTGAGGTGAGGTGAGGTGAGGTGAGGTGAGGTGTGGTGAGGTGAGGTGAGGTGAGGTGAGGTGAGGTGAGGTGAGGTGAGGTGAGGTGAGGTGTGGTGGGTGAGGTGAGGTGAGGTGAGGTGAGTGTGGTGAGGTGAGGTGAGGTGAGGTGAGGGTGAGGTGAGGAGGTGAGGTGAGGGTGAGGTGTGGTGTGGTGTGGTGTGGTGAGGTGAGGTGAGGTGAGGTGTGGTGTGGTGTGGTGAGGTGAGGTGTGTGTGAGGTGAGGTGAGGTGAGAGGTGAGGTGAGGTGAGGTGTGGTGAGGTGAGGTGAGGGTGAGGTGGTGAGGTGAGGTGGAGGTGAGGTGTGGTGTGGTGAGGTGTGGGTGAGGTGGAGGTGAGGTGTGGGTGAGGTGAGGTGAGGTGAGGTGAGGTGAGGTGAGGTGAGGTGAGGTGAGGTGTGGTGGGTGGAGGTGAGGTGAGGTGGGTGGGTGTGGTGTGGTGTGGTGAGGAGAGTGAGGTGTGGTGTGGTGTGGTGTGGGTGGTGTGGTGAGGTGTTGGTGAGGTGAGTGAGGTGTGGTGTGGTGAGGTGTGGTGAGTGTGTGTGGTGAGGTGAGGTGAGGTGAGGTGAGGTGAGGTGTGGTGTGGTGAGGTGTGGTGAGGTGGTGTGGTGAGGTGTGGTGTGGTGAGGTGGTGGTGTGTGAGGTGAGGTGTGGTGG
>JADBJO010003801.1:5000-7500 GCA_016801955.1 Conus betulinus
CTGCAACCTCACTACCTCTCTCTCTCTCTCTCTCTCTCGTCCTCAGGAAATATATGAATCGGAGAAGAACGAAATGGATTACAGCCAGTCTGTTATAACTCAAAAATATAAACTTTTTTTTTTTTTTTTTTTTTTTTGGGGGGGGGGGGGGGGGGGGGGGGGGGGGACGGCGTCATCAAAAGCCCGATAGATGGAACACTGTTGGAACATCAAAGTAGTCTATATTGAGAACTGACGTTTTTAAATGGACACTGACGGCTGAAACTGAAAGGAAGATCCAGGCTTTCGAGAGCAAATGCCTGAGGAAGCTCCTTCAAATCTCCTGGATAGAGCACAGGACCAATAACTATGTACGGAGCAGAACTGAGAACCTTGCTGGACCTCAGGAACCTCTCCTTTCAACTGTGAAGAGACGCAAGCTGATATGGTTGGGCACAACACTCGACACACCAGTCTGTCCAAAACAATCATGCAAGGCACCATCGAGGGGCGGAGAGAAGAAGAGGAAGACAGCGGAAGAACTGGCATGAGAACATCAAAGAATGGACCGACCGGACTCCATACACGTGAGCTGCTGCCGGCGGCTGCTGACAGAGACAGATGGAGAGGGAGGTTGTGTCTGCGGTCCTCAGGTTTCCCCAACGACGACTTCTGTAGTTATGAGCCTGAGGGTGAGGGTGAGAGGTTTTTAAATCCGAATGACAAATTGAAATATTTTGGGAGTACAACAACAGTGATGTAGATCTGGGTCAGTGTGGCTCCTTATGACTTACTTAAGGCTGAGCATCTGTGCTTGGACCATGTGACCTTTCGATGTACTGATGGAAACTGTAGTGTAGCCATTTTCTTTTACATTGTATTCAACTGGTCAGATGAATAGTGTTGCACTGATCAGGCGTAACATCGATCACTTTTGTACTGTAGCCATGTCTTACCATGCATTCAGCTGATCAGATAGTGTGTAAAGTGGTTGGACATGTCTTAAGGCCAGTTTAAAACCATACACACAATTTCGAAATTCAAATAACTGTATGATTTTCATGGCGCACGACAGACCACTTTAACAGTGGTCTGATCTTTGTCTATCAAGCTGTTATTTGTTGACCAGTGCCAGTGTTGGGCAAAAGCCGCGCACGAGGTCATTTCTGGTTATCATGTTCATGATTCCAAAAGTTGCGGGTTGCGGGCATCTGGGAGTCATGAACTGGATGCGGCCCGCTCCCCTTAAAGTGTAATGTAATGATAACTTGTTCAGGGCCGATAACTTGTCTGGGGGGGGGGGGGGGGGGGTTTCTCTGAAGACCTTTGCTGCCATGCTCTCCCTAGAATTTCTTCCTATTACCCGGTCTCTCACCTGCACAGTCTCATACCGGGTCCTTGATACATCTCCTAGCCCTTACCTGCACAGTCTCATACCGGGTCCTTGATACATCTCCTAGCCCTTACCTGCACAGTCTCATACCGGGTCCTTGATACATCTCCTAGCCCTTACCTGCACAGTCTCATACCGGTCCTTGATACATCTCCTAGCCCTCACCTGCACAGTCTCATACCGGGTCCTTGGTACATCTCCTAGCCCCTTACCTGCACAGTCTCATACCGGGTCCTTGGTACATCTCCTAGCCCTTACCTGCACAGTCTCATACCGGGTCCTTGATACATCTCCTAGCCCTCACCTGCACAGTCTCATACCGGGTCCTTGATACATCTCCTAGCCCTCACCTGCACAGTCTCATACCGGGTCCTTGATACATCTCCTAGCCCTCACCTGCACAGTCTCATACCGGGTCCTTGATACATCTCCTAGCCCTCACCTGCACAGTCTCATACCGGGTCCTTGATACATCTCCTAGCCCTGACCTGCACAGTCTCATACCGGTCCTTGATACATCTCCTAGCCCTCACCTGCACAGTCTCATACCGGGTCCTTGATACATCTCCTAGCCCTCACCTGCACAGTCTCATACCGGGTCCTTGATACATCTCCTAGCCCTCACCTGCACAGTCTCATACCGGGGGTCTTGATACATCTCCTAGCCCTTACCTGCACAGTCTCATACCAGGTCCTTGATACATCTCCTAGCCCTCACCTGCACAGTCTCATACCCGGGTCCTTGATACATCTCCTAGCCCTCACCTGCACAGTCTCATACCGGGTCCTTGATACATCTCCTAGCCCTCACCTGCACAGTCTCATACCGGGTCCTTGATACATCTCCTAGCCCTTACCTGCACAGTCTCATACCGGGTCCTTGATACATCTCCTAGCCTTCACCTGCACAGTCTCATACCGGGTCCTTGATAATCTCCTAGCCCTCACCTGCACAATCTCAAACTGGTTCCACACTCCAGGCTCTCTCTTGCAGTATCTTATACTGCTGCCACGCTGTAACTCGCAACCACTAAACCACCTCAAAGTTTGCACGATCCCTTACTGGTTCCACACCATACCTCACAAACCCCTCACCTGCACAGTTTGATCTGGTTTTACACTGCACCA
>JADBJO010003801.1:12500-27500 GCA_016801955.1 Conus betulinus
ATCACTTCCCCTGTGTCCTTCCTATCTCCCCAACAGGTGTCACTGCCGATCAATGGCGGACAGCGAACGAACAGCTGATGACAGAGGCAGGTGGAAATAAACCGACATAACCTGTAGGGGAGGGAGGGAGGGAGGGAGGGAGAGAGAGAGAGAGAGAGAGAGAGAGAGAGAGCATTGATCGCTCCATAGCTGGGTGTGGCAGGTTGCAAGGCACCAACCACTCCGCCCTACCCAGCAGTTCTCTCCCTCCCCAGTACCCCTTCTCCTCACTGTGATCCTACTCTCTCTCTCTGTCGTTTCACGCAGTCAGTTCCCTCTCATGACCTCTCCCTTGTATGGCGGATGACTAGCTCCAAAAGTCGCAACATGATGTTCAATCGAGAAAAGCCGTAAACATGTAATGAATCTGATAAAAAGCCAACTGCTTAGTAAGGACTTTTAACTGCTATGACCCTGAATCGAATTTTGCTTCGTAAACATGTTACACCAGTCTCAGCGTGGCGTGATGTTAATTTTCAAAGGGTTTGACGCTAATCTGGCGACAAGAAATTCAATTTTTGCTTTTTTAAGTGTAGATCTACATTTGCACAAGACTATGTGAGGAAAAAAAACCCGCTACTTTTCTATCGTCACAAGGATGGATATAACTCCCGTAGTCGGTTCGGCTACAGACTACTGTGATTAAATTCTTCGGTGCAGTCATGGGATTCACAGGTTAACATCTAAGACCGCTAATTGCTAAAACGGATCTGTTTTCACGACTGGAATGTTCAGTCACTGTAGCTATGTTGGACCCAGAGACAGGCAATTATAATATAACGTGATATAAGGAAAAGGGATTCACACGTTGAATCGTTTTCGTCATATTAAAAAGAGGAAGACAAGAAAACAAGATACACCACAATACCAGCTACACCGCAATAAGCTAATACCAGATACCCATAAAATCAACATCCATAAATAATCACTGAAATGGCTTTTTCGTTTTATTCAACTCGAGTCTCGGTTACAACCACACATCCCCTTCTAAAGTATCACGAATGCATTAAAAAAATGAAGTCGTGTTATTTCCCAGGCGCAAAAAAAAAAACGCAAAGACCTGACACTTAGGTGGTATCCCAATCTTTATTTCTTTAGCTTTCCCTACAAAAAAAAAATGAAAATGTTCACTTCCAGCGGCGACCAAACCACCATACATACCTAGCGCTTTCTGCCAGCCTCATAGCTGCTGTCAAGCAGGTAAACGTGATGAGGACTGGTGAGCTGACCGATACAGATTACTTTCCACTCCCCCCCCCTCCTACCTCAAGGCCTGATTAAATGAATCAATCGGACGTGACCAGCGCTGGTATACATCTATGATGACTGGTTTCCTTCATCATGCTGGTGTCAAGTCTGGAAAACTGCCCTGAAGTGACCAGTGCTGGTATTTCTACGATAAATGGTTCAGCTTCCTCATGTCTGTGCCACCCAAGATGCTCCTGAAGTCGACAAACATTCGTGATCTTTATTAACACAACTGAAACTGACTCAGCTCGACAGGCGAGAGAAGGACCACACCGACACTATACAGGTTTGACAGACTTTACAGCTAAACATGTTTAAAGACAGTAGGACTTTACAGGTTGACAGACTTGACAGCTACACATGTTGAAAGAGTAGGACTTGACAGGTTGACAGACTTTTCAGTTACACATGTTGAAAGACAGTAGGACTTGACAGGTTGACAGACTTTACAGCTACACACGTTGAAAGACAGTAGGACATGACAAACTGACAGACATTGGAGCTACACAGATGGACAAACAGCAGAACTTCACCGGATGACATAGAGTAGGTCTGTACAGGTCACAGACAGCAGGGCTGTATAGACTGACAGACAGCAGGGATGTACAGATTGACAGACAGCAGGGCTGTACAGATTGACAGACAGCAGGGCTGTGCAGATTGGCAGACAGCAGGGCTGTGCAGATTGGCGGACAGCAGGGCTGTGCAGATTGGCAGACGGCAGGGCTGTGCAGATTGGCAGACAGCAGGGCTGTGCAGATTGGCAGACGGCAGGGCTGTACAGATTGACAGACAGCAGGGCTGTACAGACTGACAAACAGCAGGGCTGTACAAATTGACAGACAATAGGGCTGTACAGACTGACAGACAGCAGGGCTGTGCAGATTGGCAGACAGCAGGGCTGTACAGATTGACAGACAGTAGGGCTGTACATACTGATAGACAGCAGGGCTGTACAGATTGGCAGACAGCAGGGCTGTGCAGATTGACAGACAGTAGGGCTGTACAGACTGACAGAGAGCAGGGCTGTACAGACTGACAGACGGCAGGCCTGTGCAGATCGACAGACAGCAGGGCTGTACAGATTGACAGACAGCAGGGCTATGCAGACTGACAAACAGCAGGGCTGTACAGATTGACAGACGGCAGGGCTTTACATACTGACAGACAGCAGGGCTGTACAGATTGACAGACAGCAGCACTGTATAGACTGACAGACAGCTGGGCTGTACAGATTGGCAGACAGCACCGCTGTACAGATTGGCAGACAGCAGGACTGTAGATTGACAGACAGCACGGCTGTGCAGATTGACAGACAGCAGGGCTGTACAAGGTGACAGACAGCAGGGCTGTACAGATTGACAGTAGGGCCACATGGATTAATAGACAGCAGGGTTTGTACAGACTGACAGTAGGGCTATTCAGATTGATAGTAGGGCTGTACAGATTGATAGTTTAATAGGGCCATATGGGTTGATAGCAGGGCCGTACATATTGACAGTAGGGCCACACACGGGTCGATAGACAGCAGGGCTATGCAGATTGACAGTATAATACGGCCACATGGGTCGATAGACAGCAGGGCTGTATAGATTGACAGTAGGGCTATACAGATTGACAGTAGGGCTACACAGATTGACAGCAGGGCTGTTCAGATTGACAGCAGGGCTATACAGATTGACAGCAGGGCTGCACGGATTGACAGTATGGCTATACAGACTGACAGTAGGGCTATACAGATTGACAGCAGGGCTGTACAGATTGACAGCAGGGCTGTACAGATTGACCGTCAGCAGGACTACAAAAAGGTCAGCTCCTTAATCACACGGCAGCGTCTCTACTTCGATCAGGGCAAGCACCGAAAGGCTGGAGTGAGGGTGAATGCTTGAGATCAATTCGATATATGGAGAGTATACGTTATAATCAGGTAGTCTACAAAGCATGTGACTCAACCGTTCATTTGTCATGACAGCAAGATCAGAGCCTAAGAATCGCTGAATTAAAAACCTCATGAATGAAAAAAGCCGACCACACCGATCATACTGCAGACTAAAAAGGAACGGACGTAAACCCACAAATATCAAACCTCAACTTCACAACGACCTGATCTGAAGACTTAACCACACCACCTCAAGGGTCAAAAACAGCAATGTAAGGCCTAAAGCTCCACGTAACACGAACCAGTAAAGCTCAGCGTTAAAAGGACTGAACCTCAAGGTCATAAGGACCACGCCAAAAGGTCAAGGGAACCAATTCCTGTAATCACAAAGATCATACCTCAGCAGAAAAACAAGGACCCTACCTCAACATCGCAATGACGAAGCCTCGGCATAAAGAGGTCCAATCCTCAACACTGAGAGATCCAATCCTCAACACTAAGAGGTCCAATCCTCAATACCAAAAGGACCAATCCTCAACACTAAGAGGTCCAGTCCCCAACACTGTGAGGTCTAATCCTCAACACTAAGAGGTCCAATCCTCAACACTACGAGGTCCAATCCTCAATACCAAAAGGACCAATCCTCAACACTAAGAGGTCCAGTCCCCAACACTGAGGTCTAATCCTCAACACTAAGAGGTCCAATCCTCAACACTAAGAGGTCCAATCCTCAACACTAAGAGGTCCAATCCTCAATACCAAAAGGACCAATCCTCAACATTAAGCGGTCCAATCCTCACTACCGAAAGGGCCAATCCTCAACACTAAGTGGTCCAGTCCCCAACACTGTGAGGTCTAATCCTCAACACTAAGAGGTCCAATCCTCAACACTAAGAGGTCCAATCCTCAACACTAAGAGGTCCAATCCTCAATACCAAAAGGACCAATCCTCAACACTAGGAGAATCAATCGTCAGCACCACAAGGACCAAAACCCTAGCGTCACAAAGACCAAGGTTCATGCGTCACACGGACCAAGCCCCGAGACCACGTGCGACATTTTTCAATGTCATATTCCTGGGATAAAAAACCACGTAACTGCGTCATTACGACCACACCCATTTCATATATCACATGGATCACAGGTTTGTTGCAAGGCTTCGATTATAGCTCTGAACTATCAAATGTCAATAGAAGATGCGCGAGGGAGTGAATGAGTAGGAGTGCGCGTGCGTGAGTGTGTATGAGCGTGCGCATGTGCGTGCGTGCGTGCGTGCGTGTGTGTGTGTGTGTGTGTGTGTGTGTGTGTGTGTGTGTGTGTGTGTGTGTGTGTGTGTGTGTGTGTGTGTGTGTGTGTGTGTGCGTGCGTGCGTGTGTGTGCGCGCGCGTGCGTATGCAAGTACGTGCACGCATACAAGCGCGTTCGCACACTTGTGTATGTATGTATGTATGTATGCATGCATGTATGCATGTGCGTGTATATGTGTGTGTGTGTATGTGTGTGCGAGAGAGAGAGAGAGAGAGAGAGAGAGAGAGAGAGAGAGAGAGAGAGAGAGAGAGAGAGAGAGAGAGCATGAGTGTCTTAGTGTATGCGTATGTACGTGCGCGCACGTCAGAAGAAATGCGTATGTACTCTATCCCTGAGAAACCACGTTTTCCCCATATAACCCCCCTCCTCTCCAACTTATTAAAAAAAAAAAAAAAAAAAAAAAAAAAAAGAGAATGTTCGATTTGCTTTCATCTTTTTCCCCCTCCTTCTGTCTGTCTCTCCCTGTGGTCATTTTCACTTCCTCCTTATCGTCCTTTTCTTCTTCTTCCTTTGAGCAACGTTTTTTTTCTCCTTCGATCGCGCCCCCCCTCCTCCCTTCTCTTCCTTCCCTCTCCCTCCACCTCACCTGTCCTCTCCGTTTCTCTTTTCCACCTTTGACCCCCCCCCCCTCCTTCCCCTTTCCCAACTCCGATCCCCTTCCTTCATTTTTCTTTTTCTCCTTTCATCCCCACACTTCGGCCTCTATCCTCCACCCCCCCCCCCCCCCCTTCTCCCCGTACTTCTCCTGTTCCTCTACTCTCTTCGTCCCTCACTCTTCTCTTCTTCTTCACATCCTTCTGTCCCCCACCCCTCCTTAACATCCTCCCACCGCCCTCTCTGAACCCCTCCCTTCTCCCTTCAGTTTTCCTTCTCCTCCTTTCATCCCAACACCTTTCCCTCTATATCCCCCCCCCTCCCCCCCCCGTCCCTTCGGTACTTCTGTTCTGCTTTCTCCCCCCCTTCTTTTCCTCCTTAACATTCTCCTGTCCACTCTATACCCGTTCTCTCCTATCCCCCCCCCCCCCCCCCCATTTTTACACCCCCACCCTTCTTTTTTTCTTTCCGTCCTCTCTATACCCTTGCCGTACTTTGTTTTTTCCTCTTTTTTACATCCACCCTACCCTTTATTCTCCCCATCCTAATCTGCCCCCCCCCCCTCCCTCTCCACCTCCGTCTCCGTCTTCTATCCTCTCGCCATCACCTGATCTTGTCCTCTTTCGTGCTGTTAAATTCAACTACACAGCCATTTTACAAGCAGATTAATTCGAAAAGACGGAAAGGAAGAAACCTTACATGAACTCCGGAAGATTCGATTTTTTCCCATATTCAATGGATGTATGGAAGAGATTAAGGAATTTATATAAGTAAAAAAAAAAAACGTAAAATCACATACAATATGGTGTTTGACGAAGTCAAAACTCTGATATAATCTAATCTCTCTCTCTCTCTCTCTCTAAAATATATATTAATACACACACACACACATTTTTTATGTATGTATATATATATATATTGTTTTTTTTTTTGTTAAAATAGTATGGTAACAGATGTTGCTCCCCAAGGGGTTGAGCGCTTTGAAAGTTTTATTAGGCGTTTTAGTACTATTCTTGATATATATATATATATATATATATATATATATATATATATATATATATATATATATACATACATACATACATACATACATACATACATACGAAGTATCATATTATATTCCATTTTTGAAGAAAGCAGAAAGATGATGGAATTCCGGAATGAAAAGTTGTAGCTGCTGCTATCGTCGTTTGACAACAAGAACCTTGATGAAGACATAACACGAAATGGAAATAGAATTTTCAAACAAATTCAACACGCAAGAGAGGTTAAACTAATATGGTTTCAGCGGCAGATAGGTCATGGAATTGAAAGAGAGGGTTATATCACTCACTTCGCATGCGCGCGCAAGAGAAGAACAAGAAATACGAAAAAGGAGTATAAGGAAAAGAAAGCACGTATATTACAGAATTTCAAATGATTTGAAAACCAATTAATATCAGTTTTTCTTTTCTTTTTTTTTCTACTCGTTCAGATTATCCTTATTTCTCCTCACGTTTCAGTTAAATTTTTTTCCCAAGCTTACCTTTTTTAGTTGTTGATTCGTTTCCGTAGTCATAAAAAGTATTTAATAATTTGTGGTACAAATAAGTCGTTTGAATTTACAAAGATTACTCTTGATAAAGATTTCATCAATTACTCTTTATGACCAAAACTTACACCAACTTGAAGAATTTTCAGTCAGTGAATTTTTCAATCAAGAGGAATTGAAAATGTCTCAACAAACAATAACAACACTGGGATTGATAAGATAAACATAAATACAGAGAGAGAGAGAGAGAGAGAGAGAGAGAGAGAGAGAGAGAGAGAGAGAGAGAGAGAGAGAGAGAGAGAGAGAGAAGCTGTTTTGAATTCAACAAAGATCGACGTTATACTACCGTTTAAAATGTTTTGAAAACTAATGTTATTTTGACGCGAGTCCGTAGGGTTCACCGGTTGTTACATCAACGATAAAATGTGACATATTCCAGTCCACTAGTGGCTCTAGGCTTATAGTCGCTCATCTAACGACTTGTGTGCATTACGGATTTTCGTTTTCGTTTTATTTTTGAACCAAAATTAGTGAACACGATTTAAAAAAAAGAATCACTAGAGTAAAAAAAAAAAATTCCACCGTCTTTTCCTCAATATTGATAACCAGGAACGTTTCGTTCTTTTTAAAGAAAAAAAAAGACCATCTTCACACTTTCCACAAGTTTTTGAGCAATTCGCTAGAGGTACTCCGATGGCAAAGCTTTAAGAGCTCCCTAACCCCTCTCTCTTTGGGTACTCTCTCTCTCTCTCTCTCTCTCTCTCTCTCACACACACACACACACACACACACACACACACACACACACACACACACACACACACACACACACACACTTACTGTCCACTTCTCCCCTCTCCCCTGCCTATCTCGGGCGACTAAGACCGGCGTCATCTCTAGGTCAAGGACAATCTGCCTGACGATTGATCAGTTGACACATTTACATATTATATAAAGTAGAATGAATCAATCCTGTGCCAAGTGATCGATCATAAACTCATTTACATTGTATACAAGTAGAATGAATCGATCAAAGAGACACGTAAACGAGGACAAACCTCTTTCCTTGAACGTTCAAACGGGTAAACGTTTCTTCCTCAATGATATCAATCATCTACGACATTCTATGGATTGACATTCACGGCCGCTTTCGGCAGAGAACCTGTTTGAAGCAACCTGTCGAGGATGCCATCGAGAAGAACCGATTTTCCCCATGTTTCTGTGATGTTCGGAAATGTCAGCGTGATTATTTAGAATTGACACACTATTTAAGGTATTGCCACACTGGACGGCATTCATAAAATTAGCTCAGGGAGGCAATAAAGGATCGCACGAAAAGCGAAAACAAAAAAAACAAAAATCCTACACAAGCTTAATGAATGGGAAGAACTTCTTTCAGGGCTAAGCACTTTCTATCAAGCACTGAATGTTTAGTTAGAATGTAGGAAGAAATCACAAAGCTGAAATTCATTGGAAAAGATTACGGTACGAAATAATCCCAAATATACAACCCCAGGTCTTTCGATCACGGGTGTCTTATGATAAGATTCAATTTACGTTTTGATAGCTAAGCCGACCCCTGGGGCCATATCAGGACTGCCACAATTTCATCCATGTTCATTACAGAAAAAAAAGACAATAGACCAGTTTCTTACAAATGTCCTCAAAACACTTTCAAACAAAATCCTAGATTACATGAAATGAAAAGTATTGATCTCTTTTAGAAAGTCAGAAAATCGCAAAAAAGGGAAAAAAGAAAGAAATTTACACACTTAACAAATTAACAAAAGTCAATGACACTGAACTTGCTCGGTATATTTACATAGGGTGCAGAAACGTTCAAAAACAAAAAAAAAATCCCCTTGGATCCTCTTCCTAACCCTTCAGAAAAAGACATGCAACAGCTGCAAAGGCATAACATAAAACTTAACAAATCCTTTATCAGTGTATAATGCAATACTTGTTAAGTGATAAAAATTCCTAGGAAAATGTTAATGAATCGCCGTTTTGACGGCCGATAAGATGATTTGGCGACCTGTCATGCTTTGAGTGCGGGAAAGGTCTTGATATTCATCTTTGAGCAAAGACACTTTCTGACTCCGGGTTGTTCATGTTTCTGTGTGTTCTGACTCGGAGTCTACAAAATTTTACCTTAGGGAAATTTTCGGCCAGCTACTGCTGGTCTTCATCAGCCCCGACAGACTGGTTGATGTGGTGGGTGTTGGTGTCCTCTGAGTTGTCCTCTCTGGTGGAGTGATTGCTGTTCAGCACACACTTGTACACCAATCACTCCACCAGAGGGGACAACTCAGAGAACACCAACACCCACCACAACTACCAGTCAGTCGGGGCTGATGAAGACCAGCGAGTAACTGGCGAAATTTTCCCTAAGGTAAAATTTATATTAGACTCTGAGTCAGAACACACAGAAGCTTGATTTTCATCGCTCTGCCAAGTTTGGTTGCAACAATCTTTGTTCTTGCTAAGGAAATGCCAAACGAGGGGACCACAAACAAACAAACAAACAAAAATCCGACAAGTGTTCGATGTGATCATTTTGTTTACTAAACCATCTCAAGGTAGAGGAGAACAATAAAACCATGTTTAGCATAATGCAATATCTCTTGGTATCTTGGACTTTGTACAGAATTTGTTTTTTTTTTTACATAATGGTGTGGAATGTCTGTTGTAATTGTCGGACTTGACTGCGCGAAGAGAAAGAAAAAGAGACGATCAATCAAGCACTGAACTAAACTCGCTCTGTGAAATGTTGGCCATTTTTTTTTATTTTTAGAAAGAATAAGTACGAAGACAAACGTTCAAACGAAACACACACACACACACACACACACACACACACACCACACACACACACACACACAACAAGATGAGGGAGGTGAGAGACAGGGAGAGTATGGAGAGAGAGGGGGGAGGGAGAGACAGAGACAGCGGGGAGTATGAGAGAGAGAGGGGGAGAGGGAGGAGACAGACGACAGACAGCGATAGAGCGTAGGGGAGGGAGGGAGGGAGTGAGGGAAAAGGAGAGAGAGAGATAGAGATAGAGAGAGAGAGAGAGAGAGACAGACAGACAGACAGACAGACAGACAGACAGACAGACATAGTGAGCGAGCGTAGGGGGAGGGGAGGAGTAGAGGGAGGGAGAGAGAGGGAGGAGAGAGAGAGGGAGAGAGAGAGAGAGAGAGAGAGAGAGACAGACAGACAGACAGAGAAGACAGACACTAGACAGACAGAGAGAAAGATAGATAAAAAAAGGAGAGGGAGTTTTCGCACAAACGGATAACGCTAAGAAAAAAGCAAACTATATTGTGTTTCTCTCTCTCGAGCTACAACTGAAATCTGATTCGCTGTAAATCAATATGTGTTTTCTCTCTCTCGAGCTACAACGTGAAATCTGATTCGCTGTAAATCAATACGATGAAAAGGTCACTTTGGAACGCATTTCTCTGAGCTAATATGTCTTAGGCTCAACACAACTGCAACAGCCAGCATTTCTCTTTCTCTTTGCCCGCTATTTTCCCATTTTCCTCAACCCTTTCCTATATATTTCCTCTTTTTTTTTTCCCGCTTTTTTTTCCTCTTCCTACTTTCCTCACCTTTCCCTCTTTATCACAGTTCCCCTGTACCATTTCACACTTCCCCTGATCTTTCCCTACTCTTCCTTCCTTTTTTCTACCTTTTCCCAACCTGTCCTACTTTTTCCCACCTGTCCTACGTTTCCCACAGTATCCTGCTTTTTCCCACCTGTCCTGCTTTTTTCTCACCTGTCTTGCTTTTTCCCACCTGTCGTACTCCCCCCCCCCCCCCCCCCCCGTCCTACTTTTTCCTACATGTCCTACTTTTTCCTACCTGTCCTACTTTTCCCCATCTGTCCTACTTTTCCTTCCTTTTCTACTTTTTCCCCACCTGTCCTACTTTTCTCCTGCCTGTCCTACTTTCCCATCTGTCCTGCTTTTCCCACCTGTCCTACTTTTTTCCCACCTGTCCTACTTTTTCCTACCTGTCCTACTTGTTTCCTACTTTACTTTTCTCCCACCTGTCCTACTCTTCCTTCTTTTTCTACTTTTTTCCCACCTGTCCTACTTGCTCCTACCTGTCCTATTTGTTCCACCTATCCTACTTTTCCTTTCTTTTCTACTTTTTTTCCTCCACCTGTCCTACTTTTTTCCAACCTCTCCTACGTTTTTCCCACTTGTCCTACTTTTTCCCACCTGTCCTGCTTTTTTTTTCCCATCTGTCCTGCTTTTTTTCCCACCTGTCTTTGCTTTTTCCAACCTGTCCTATATTTTCCACCTGTCCTACTTTTTCCCATCTGTCCTACTTTTTTCCCCCCTACATTCCTTACCCTTCCCAACTGTCCCTACTGTGTCCACTTTTCTCTGTTATTTTCCACTTTCCTGCACTTTTCCCCCCCCCCCCCCTCCCCCCGGTACTTTTCCTCTTGTTCCCTTCATTCCCCTATCATTGTCCACTTTCCCTGTTTTTTCCACCTTTTCTGCACGTCCCCCCCCCCCCCCCCCCCCGCCCGTACTTTTCCTCTTGTTCCCTTCATTCCCCTATCATTGTCCACTTTCCCTGTTATTTTCCACTTTCCTGCACGCCCTCTCCCCCCCCCCTTCCCCCCCCCCCCCACCCCCCCCGCCCCGTCACTTACTTCCCCCCCCCTCCCCCCCCCCCCCCCCTCTTGTTCCCTGTTAATTTTCCCCTCCCCATTGTTCCCCCTTTCCCGTACTTTTCCTCTTTTTCCCTTCATTCCCCCATTGTCCACTTTCCCTGTTATTTTCCCTTTCCTGCACGTCCCCCCCCCCCCCCGTACTTTTCCTCTTGTTCCCTTCATTCCCCTATCATTGTCCACTTTTCCCTGTTATTTTCCACTTTCCCTGCGTCCCCCCCACCACCCCCCCCCGCCCGCCCCGTACTTTTCCTCTTGTTCCCTTCATTCCCCTATCATTGTCCACTTTCCCTGTTATTTTCCACTTTCCTGCCTTTTCCCCCCCCCCCCCCCGTTCCCCCCCCCCCCCCCTGCACCCCCCTCCCCCCCCCCCCCCCCCCCCCCCCCCCCGCCCGTACTTTTCCTCTTGTTCCCTTCATTCCCCTATCATTGTCCACTTTCCCTGTTTATTTTTTCCACTTTCCCTTTCCTGCACCCCCCCCCCCCCCCCCCCCCCCCCCCCCCCCCCCCCCCCCCCCCCCCCCCCCCGCACTTTTCCTCTTGTTCCCTTCATTCCCCTATCATTGTCCACTCTCTCCTAACTCTTTTCTCCTTTTCCCTGCCTTTTTTTCCCCCCGCTTACCCTAACATTTCCTACTGTCCACCACTCTTTCCTTAACCTGTTTCTACTGTCCCTATTTTCTTCCCCAGTTTTTTCCCGTAAGCTTTTTTTTTTTCCCCCATTTTTTCTCCCTACCTTTCTGACCCTTTCCTCCTTTCCTAACTTTCCCCAACATGTCCACCGTTCCCCTGCCACTGACTGACTTTTTTCCGACATCTCTTCCTCCTCCTCCCTCCCTACCCCTCCTACCCTCCCCTTCTTTCCCCGACTGTGTCCACTTCTCCCTTCCATTTGTCATTTTTTCCGCTTTTTTTTTTCCCCACCCTTTCCCTACCTTTCTTTTAAAAAAACTCTTTTCCCACTTGTCCGTTCCTTTCTTACTTTCCCTTTTCCCTACCTTTCTTAAAAAAAATCTTTTCCTACTTGTCCGTTCCTTTCTTACTTTTCCCTACCTTTCTTTTTAAAAACTCTTTCCCCACTTGTCCGTTCCTTTCTTACTTTTCCCTACCTTTCTTTTTAAAAAACTCCTTCCCCCGCTTGTCCGTTCCTTTTTTTACTTTTCCCTACCTTTCTTTTTAAAAACTCCTTCCCCGCTTGTCCTTGTCCGTTCCTTTTTTTACTTTTCCCTACCTTCTTTTTAAAAACGCCCTTCCCCGCTTGTCTTGTCCGTTCCTTTTTTTTTACTTTTCCCTACCTTTCTTTTTAAAAACTCCTTCCCCGCTTGTCCGTTCCTTTCTTACTTTTTCCCTACCTTTCTTTTTTAAAAAACGCCTTCCCCGCTTGTCCGTTCCTCCTTTCTTACTTTTCCCTACCTTTCTTTTTAAAAACTCTTTTTCCCCCACTTGTCCGTTCTTTTTTTACTTTTTTTCCCTTTTTCCCTTCCTTTCGTTTTTTTTCATCAAAAATTCTGTTCGCACTTGTCCTTCCTTTCTTATTTTTTTCCTTCCCCCTACCTTTCTTTTCTTTTAAATTCTTTTCTTTTCCCACCTGTCCGTTCCTTTCTTACTCCCTTACCATTTCCTACTTTCCCCTACCGTTCTTCCTTTCCTTTCCTTTCCCTGGCTTTCCTACTTTCTTTCACTCACTTTTCCACTTTTTTGGCACCTTTCATTCAAGTTTTGTTCACTTATCACTTTCCATTTCCCCTTTCTCCTGCTGCATTCCCCCCTCCCCCAACTTTTCCCACCTTTTTCACTGCCTCAATTTTCCTCGCCATTTCCCTGCTTTCCCTCCATCTTGTCCCCATTTTCCTACTTTTACCCCACTTTCCCTCATATTTTCCCCATTTTCCACTTTTTTCCTAACCTTTTTCCCTATTTTTTTCCCCCGATTTTTTCCTCATACGTTTCCTTTGGCTAGAATACAAGGTAAACACACGCGGGGGAAAAATGTGAAAGTAACGGTTCTTCAATACACAATACAAATCTGACGAGTACATTTTCGACAAAGAGGTCTTTTTCGGGCGTTAGAAACAGAGACGTCAAAGATGCAACACAACAACAAAAAAAAAATCCCTGATCACAGATAACATGAGAAATGATAATGTGCGAAAAGGGGACGAGATAGTAGGGACCTGACAGTGCATGAAAGAGGAGTGGGGAAGTGAGAACATTTTCTCACCCTTCTCTACCGTTTCCCACATTTCCACACTTTCCCTTTATCTTTTTTTTTTTCCAATTTTAATTTTGTGTGTGTGTGTGTGTGTGTGTGTGTGTGTGTGTGTGTGTGTGTGTGTGTGTGTGTGTGTGTGTGTGTTAATTTCCCCTACATTTTCAAACTTTTTTTTCCTCTTAAGCGAAGTATGAAGTTGTTGGAGGATGAATTAAAAAAAAAAAATAACCGCAAGTTGTTAAATAATTGCAAAAAAAAAAAACTTAGTATAAAGAATAGTTGTACAACGAAAACAACAGAAAGCTGTAAAAAGAACAATAGTAAAATACCGTCACAGAAAATGAAAAAAAAAAAGTTGCAAAGGGTACGTCTGTAACTAGATGCCAGACCTTAGTTAAATCCATGGAACAGTTTGGCCATGTACTTTCAAAACAGTGAAATATTGCAAAACAGTAAACATTGTTAGCCAACCCGCATAATCACATCACTCATGTTCCAACTGCAGTTTGGGGCATCGACATGACGGAATTCTTAAACCTGCGCCGAACTGAAATGCGTGCCTGAAAGAAATCGTCAGGAGTTTTTTGACTGGAGGATGGATGAGAGCACTGGTGTGTGTGGTGAGCAGATGGTGTTGGTAGCGAGAGGTCACCGGCAACCAGAAATGTCCCACAGCAGTGATGCTTCAGAGTTCGATACGTGCCTATCAGAAACAACCGTTCATAGGAGATACGTCCAGCAACAGTGATATTTCATTTTTTAGATTTTCGATTTGTGTCCATAATAAAAAAACAACAACAAAAAAAAAAAAAAAAAAAAAAAAAAAAAAACGACAACAACAACCGTTCATGAGAGATACGCATTAGTCGTAATTTGTCTCATTAGAAAAAAACAAACAAACGCCTTTTAGCACTTAAGTCGTTATGTTTGTTATCGTCAGCAAGATTATATAAAACTTATGAAACCAATTAGAAGGAGACTTGGGTGAAAAGATCCGCCTGAATTTTATAGCGGATGCGTGGAGCAGTTTTGGATCCAAGCCGTGGCAGCTCGCATTTTTTTTTCCCCCCGACAGATAACGTTGTTTTACCTTGGCACAGTAAGGTACTTAGAGCTACCGCCTGGTGTGGTTACTCGCATCACCGTATTCACTGTACTGTATTGCACTGTACGGCACTCTATTGCATCTTACGGTACCGTACCATGCCGTATTGTATTGTATTGTATTGTATTGTATTGTATTGTATAAGTTCACAGACTCAACTGGTTCCTCTGTGTGAAATTCGTGTCGTGCTCCTCATGAAGAGCACGTCGCCATTGCACAGAGCCATCCATACCCCCCCCCCTCCCTCCCTCCCCCCGCCATCGATTACTGTGTCTGTACGTTTCTACTTACCTATCAAAGTGACTTTTTTTTTCCTGTCCTGCAGAAATTCGCCACAAACTACTCTCTTATATACATGGGACCAGCGCGGTAAGGGCATGATGTACTCGGG
>JADBJO010003801.1:32500-37500 GCA_016801955.1 Conus betulinus
TCTTCCTTCCATCCCTAACCACAGACATTCTTTGTCAATCCGACTTCAACAAAAAGCCAGTAAAAATATAACAAACTACACGCATAGTTGAAGCACTAAAAATTGGCATGACAACCTTTTGCAGTCCACTCTCACATATTAGCTCCCTGACTTTGTTTAAAAAAAAAAAAACACCAGAGATTCGAGCTGAAAGTTTTATATTCTAAGCGCCATGTACCATACGCTTGTCTGAGTCAGTGTAGAATAAATACCAGTGGAACACAGCTTGTCAGGACTTTATCCTAAGGTGTGCAGCAAAAAAACGACCATCTTCATGTTAGGAACTAGCGTGTGTTCGAAATCACACAACAACCCGTCAGAACGATAACACGCTGAGACAAGCAGCAAGAAGCGGAAATCTTTTCGTTAGGCGCCAGTGTAGAATGGAACTCGCGGTCTCTGACGGTAGGCCTGTACTGTCCGCTGAACCAGAGACTGAACACAGCGACTTTGACGACGCTGGCACATATTGATGCACAGAGGTAAACTCATTTCCAGCTCCTCACGGTATTTATAAAATGAACTATACTACTAAAACTGTTCTGTGTTTTACCTTCAAGATTCAGCAGTCATACTTCACCTTCGGTGTACTACTAAAAACCTCTGACGAGTCAAGTTATTCTTCTAAAGCCTCGCTGGTCTAATAATTTTTTTTTTCTTTTCTACATCCGCAAGCTTTTCAATACCATGAGTGGCAGGGTCGGGCGAGAAACGCCCTCTATAGCTCCAGCAGAACCAACGGACTTGTGTTCTCTGATGAAGCATGACATACATGTTCCGAAGGAAACAGTATCTCCTCTAACTAACCTATTCCACCTGCCAAGACCGAACTAATCAAAAGCTGATGGTGATGGTGGCGATGAGACCCCACTCCTTATCACGACGACTTGGCCACCGACACACATGTGGCAGCAGCCACAGGCTACGTACGACACGCTCAGCAGCTCTGGCGAATCACTTCTGAACCAAATAAGCTCTACCACGGAGCCATCACCGAGCATCCGGTGGATAGTGTGTGTGTGTGTGTGTGTGTGTGTGTGTGTGTGTGTGTGCGCGCGCGTGTGTGTGTGAGCGCGCGCGCGTGTGTGCGTGTGTGTGTGCGCGTGTGTGCGCGTGCGTGCGCTCGCACTGTGTGTGTGTGTGTGTGTGTGTGTGTGTGTGTGTGTGTGTGTGTGTGTGTGCGCGCGCGCGCGCGCGCGTGCGTGCGTGCGTGCGTGCCTGTTTTTGCATGTGCTCTTATGTAAGCAGATACTCGGAGGACTCTACTATTCTTCTTCACGAAGAAAACTGCTGCGTCGAGGTATGTGTCAGCCAGCACGTGGCCTTCGCCTGGGATCGTGTTCCACCTCATTTCGCTGATGCCGGGTACCTGCCGTCTCGGGTGTCTGCCTCCGTGGCCTACCACAGCACTACAGCAGCATCGGTAGCATCGACATCTGCTCCACACCACTGGATCGGCATCGATTTTGTACGCGTAGTTCTAATATCTATGTTATTATAATTTAAGGCGCGCTTTCGATTCGAATTTGCGCGTGTATGTATGCGTATGCGCTTGCATGCGCGCGCGTATGTATGCATGTCGGTGTGAGAGTGTGTATGTGCTTTTTTCTCTCTCTCTCTCTTGGAGGGGGTGGAGGTGGGGGTGGGGGTAGGGAGGGTGGGAGGGCGTTTTGAACGTGCACGAAGATCGGAGGTGTGTGTCACGTCGTCTCCACTCTGTCGTTAATTTCTGTGGACTGTACTTGTGTACTGTGCCGAAACTTGACACGAGTGCTTGTTGTGTAATTATGGTTTCGGCTCAGCTAGATTTCAGGTTAGCATAGTACTTGTTTTTTAAAAACCAATTTTCCATCCATTCTTGTGGAAACGAACCAGGTTCGAACATTCAATGCGTGCGTGTCTGCATGTTGTCGGTTCGTTCACGGCGAACCGGGTGTTCTGTTTGGACTAACCCTCGTTCTGGGGGGGGGGGGGGGGGGGGGGGGGGGGGGGGGGGGGGGGGGGTTGGACAATTTGTTTAAACGTCATGGTGATGATGTACTGCTCTTGCGTTGTGGGGATGTTAAGTCGAACCCCGGCCCCAGTCCTGACGAATGTCTCTGAATCTTCTGGTCACGCACGACAGACCCGTCTTTCTCCCTACCGCTCACGGTCAGGGAGGGGACCTTCTATGGCTGAAAGTGACCATGAAATGAGGCAGGGAACAGCAAACAGAAAAAACAACAAAACAGTAGGGTAACTCCTGCTCCCACGATAAAACAAATACACGCCCACAACTCCAAGAGAATACTGCTTACGACACCGAATCGCCTAGCAGATATAACAGCACAGAGCATACAGAACAAGCAAGGAAACATCCCCCAAAAAGGATGTTCCAAACTTGGCTGTATACCCTGTACCCAACACATCTACACAGCAACAACAAGTGGAGAAACGAACACATACAAAGTAACATTTTTCAAGACTGGCACAGCCTTTTCGATCTTGAATATCGTCAGACAAGTACATGGCCGAACAGAAACAAATATAGGTATTTCTGTGTGTTCTGACTCAAGAGTCTAATAAAGATTTTACCTTGGGAAATTTTCGGCCAGCATCAGCCCAGACTGATATAGGTAACCTCGATTTGATTGAAATGAAAGTAAACATATTTACTTCTATGGCTGACCTGGTGTTAAAACTACATGATGTGGACAGCTCTATGAACGGCAAGCTGGACAGTGTAAAGGAGGAAAGGTGTCTTTTACAGCAACATGGTGCCCTTCCTGCTCCTGTGAGCAGACTGAGGGACGAGGTGAATGATCTTCGACGTACGAACGACTTGTTGCAACAAAAGAACAGTGATCTTACTTCTAGAGCAGATGACCTAGAAAGAAAATGTGACGATTCAGAGTGCAGGTCTAAAAGAACCTGATTTTCAATGGTACGGAGAACAGGGAAGGGGAAACAAGTGAAAGTGTGAGGGGTTTAGTCCGGGATTTCATCACAGACAAGCTTGATGTTACTGATACCTTCGAATTTGATCGAGTACATCGACTCAGCTCCAGATTATCGCTCGAAGTTCATTTCATAAGCAAACAAATGAAAATGCTGAAAGCAAGCAAAAATTGAAGGGAACAAACGTCTTTGTTGGGGAGGATTTCTCTCGAGGCGTGCGAGACATTGACGTAAGTTTGGCCCCTCACCTGAAGAAAGCTGAAGGCAAACAAGTCCGTATGGCGTTTGATCATTTAAGTATTAATGGTAAAAAAAAAGTATAGTCTTGGTGTGCATGATTCACTTAGAGAAATAAAATAGGAAACTGGCCCGCCTGATCTTCGAATCAATATTTCTGAGATCGAATTTGAGGCGGATACAACTAAAGCAATAACACCGGAATTTTCTCAAGTTGGTTCACGCAGTCCGGTGGTGACCACTTTTTATGCACATGGGGATTTAAAACCTGTTGGTCCAGTTGAGCTTAAAACTGACAACTGTCCCTTGTTTTCATGTGAAAATTCTGGCATTCCAATAACTTATGGAGAGAGAGGGAATATGGAAATCCGTCTTTGGTATAATATGAAAGTCAATGTCTCCTTTCTACTCATACTTCAATTATGATCAAAGAATAGCTATGCTTGAAGTGTGTTTGGCTGACTTGTTAATACAGATGGAAGATGTTAACATTATTTATTGCGGTGATTTGAACAGCCAATAAATTACAAGCTGCCCTCGAACTAATCGACGTGAACATCAATGAGGCACTGGATATGTTTAATAACTGTATTTTCGAGTGTGCCGCTCGCACGGAGAAAACTATTACGGTAGATTTTGACTGCCGTAAGCAGGGCTGGTTTGATGGGGACTGCAAAAACAATAGAACTCATCTACGCAGATTACTAAGAACATTTCGTAGATCAAAGCAATATGACCTTGTTGCCAAAAACAATAACAGGGGAGATAAAGAGAAGACGGTGACAGATATGTAAAGGCTAGAAAGAATACAAAAAACTTCCAGAAATGAAGAAAAAAAATCATAAGAATACATTAGAATAGTTCCTGGTTTCAGTTAATGACCAAAAAGAATTTTGGACGTGTATGTCTAATCTTTCGTTGAAAAAAAAAAAAAAAACAGCCGAAGAATAACACCTTTAGTGAAACATAACTTGGTATCAAACATTCGATCATTTCTTTATGAGTTTTGGTTTTGGTTATGTGTGGGAATGCCAAGGTGTTGGTCAAGAAAATATATTCGTGCAAACTCTACGCCAGAGGTTGACTGATTGCAGATGGCAGGACTGGGAAAGTCATATAAATTCAAGTGAAAGGTATAAAATGTATAGAATTTATACCTCTGGCCATTTGGTGAAAGCATATCTCTTATTTGATTTGGATAAATATCTGCGGTTTCTTGTCAATAAATTCGGTTCTGGTATATCTGAAATTAATGCACATTTGTATCGCTTTGAAACTTCATATTGCAATGCGTTACGATGTCCGTTGTGTAAGGAGTCTAATGAGGACGGGTTTCACATTGTTCTAACATGTTCTGTTCTAGCCGATCTTCGTGTGAAATATATTCCAGGGAAATTCTACATGAATCCATGTTTGTTTCGATTCTGTCTACTTATGGCATCGGCAGATGAAAAAATAGCACGCAAATTAGCATCGTATCTGCATAAAGCCTTTCAGCTGAGACAAACTGCACTCTCGTGATTTGTGTTGTATTACATGCTTGTAATGAACAATGAATTTTGCTTCAATTCGTATAATGATACCTACTGAACACTGTAACCGCCCCCTGTTCATATGGGGCTTTACCCTTACTGAATAAATTCAACAAACATATTTATACGGCTCCGCCGAAAAACGTAGACATACGAATCACAAGACAAAACACGACGCGTTCCGACCTTTTAGATCTTCTTCAGGCAAGGTACACAACACTCAGGACAAGGAAAATGAACGAGCAATCACTTGTT
>JADBJO010003801.1:42500-45000 GCA_016801955.1 Conus betulinus
GAAAAGAGAGAGAGAGAGAGAGAGAGAGAGAGAGAGAGAGAGAGAGAGAGAGAGAGAGAGAGAGAGAGAGAGAGAGAGAAGGAAAACCCGTTGTAGTCGCTGACGCTAAGAAGGTTGTGTGTTCACCAACGTCCGTTGATTGCTCGCATGCTTGCTGCTTGTCGGTGACATTAGACAACAACTCTACCGATTTCGAACAACGCCTTGTGAAGAGATCAGCCAAAAAACGAACCTACTCAGTGCTGGCGCCAGTTTCAATCTAAGGGCGGATCCGGATTCGTTCAGCGGGATAATTAAACATTTTCACCGACCATGAACACTCTGAGGTCACCGCTTACAAACTGTTGAGTGTAATGATTCTAATGATGAGGTTTAACTTTCTAGCACCCATCCTAACACTGTGCCACTACTGAGTGCTTTTAAAATTTTCAAACAATGTCATATCGAAAATATAAGCGTCATACGTCAACATTTTACTTTTGAATCAATAGCGAGTTTCATATTCCATGAAAACATATTACTTCATAGACGGTAATCGTCTTATAAAAGTCAATTCACAAGTGTTCGTGTTAAAAAAAAAAAAAAAAAGTCATCATCTCTGTAAACGAATCCCGGATCGACCGTTTTGATCCTAATTCGCACCAAACGTGAAAACGTCGTGCGTCGTGCTTTCAACAAACTCTGGCTGAAAGTAGTTGAGGAATTTTTGCGCGTATCTCGGTGACAGACCAAAAAAGAAAAAAAAAAAAAGAAAGAAAAACAGAGACATGGGCGAACTCACACATTTCCCTGGCGGAAGTCATAAAATTCCTTTTGTCTTATCATCAGAATGCTCACGTAAGATGGAAGAAGAGCAGACTGAAGTGTCATGGAGCGGTGAAGGATCCAGTGTGTGTGTGTGTGTGTGTGTGTGTGTGTTATCGTGACCAGTTTGTTTAATGTCCGTGGCTGAGAACTCTCTGTGGAGGATAAGCGGTGTTTTGGGGAAAAAGAATCCGGAACTCTTACTGGTTACCTCTGAAGAGAGAGAGAGAGAGAGAGAGAGAGAGAGGAGAGAGAGAGAGCAGGAGAGAGAGAGAGAGAGAGAGAGGAGAGAGAGAGAGATGAGAAGAGAGAGAGAGAGAGCGAGAGAGAGAGAGAGAGGATGAGAGAGAAAGGGAGAGAGAGAGAGAACGAGGAGAGAGCGAGAGAACATTTTATTCAAAAAAGGCCAAAACCCCATTTGAAGGGTAAACACGCGAAGCTAAAAATTCATGAGAACTTTTCACGCACTTTGGTGTACAGAATCAATATAAGCATGTGCCTGGTGTTTATATATGAAATGATGCCGTCATCAAATTCTGACACAAAAATCGTCATTAATAACCAGAGAGAGAGAGAGAGAGAGAGAGAGAGAGAGAGAGAGAGAGAGAGAGAGAGAGAGAGTGAGTGTGTGTGTGTGTGTGTGTGTGTGTGTGTGTGTGTGTGTGTGTGTGTGTGTGTGTGTGTGTGTGAACGCGCGCGTGCGCCGACCCGCAAACAATGCCTTAGGCATGTGTGGCCGTGCACTCGTTACTGTGCGCACATGTGCACAAATCCGATCCATGCCTATCTGTATGATATCTGGATCGGTTTGTGAGCGTGCGCCTTCGTGTCTCTGTCAGTTTGTGCGTTCGTGTATGTACCCCGACGTGTGTGTGAGTGTGTGCGTCTGTGTGCGCGTGCGCGCGCGCGCGCGCGCGCGTGTGTGTGTGTGTGTGTGTGTGTGTGTGTGTATGTGCGCGCGCGCACATGTGTGTCTGTGCGTGCGTGTGTGAGTGCGTTGTGCTTGCCTGAGCGTATGTGTATGTGTGTTAGCGAGCGCGCGTGCGCGCGTGTGTACACTCGTGTGCATATAGACGCATACTCAATTAGCCTACTGTTTTGTTTTGTGTGGACGTATTTGTTTTACAGGGAGAGAAGAACAGAAGGGGAAATAGGGAGGGGGTGGGAAGGGACGGAGGGAGAGGGAGGAGAGAGAGAGAGAGAGAGAGAGAGAGAGAGAGAGAGAGAGAGAGAGAGAGGGAGGAACAGTGAGGGAGGGAGGGTTAGGAGAGAAAGTGGAAGGACGGAGGACAGAAAGGAAAGTGAGGGGTTGGGGGAAGGGCGGGTGGAGAAAAAGAATCAGTGAGAGAATAAGACAGAATGGGGGAGAAAAGAAAGAGATCGCACAGGACACAGACAGAGAGAGAGAGAGAGAGAGAGAGAGAGAGAGAGAGAGAGAAGCGAGAGAGAGAGAGAGAGAGAGAGAGACAGAGAGAGAGAGAGAGAGAGAGACAGGAGAGAGAGAGAGAGAGAGACAGAGAGAGAGAGAGACAGCCAGAGAGAGAGAGAGAGCCAGAGAGAGAGAGAGACAGACAGACAGAGAGACAGAGAGACACAGACAGAGAGAGAGAGACAGAGAGAGAGAGAGAGAGACAGACAGACAGACAGACAGACAGACACAGACAGACAGACAGACAGAGACTGACAAACAAAGATT
>JADBJO010003801.1:50000-52500 GCA_016801955.1 Conus betulinus
ACAAAATGTCAACAGTCTCCGACCTCGTTTAAGTCCATATATGGGCATCACTGCCGCGTGAGTAGTTAAAGGAGGAATACATGCGTTCAATAATTAATTACTCATAACTGAAGCCAAGCTGATCACACAAGGCCTTTTTTTCAGGGGCTGTCAAAAAAAAAAAAAAAAAAAAAAAAAAAAGGTCACAGGTTAGATCGTTAAACCTAAATCCGGAAAAAGAAACGAACGACAACTCCGTGATGACATGTTAACTGGACTACCGATCTCCTTACAGCAGATAAAACTAAGCCGTGTTGAGAGCGCCGGGAATTTCTCTTGTTATTTCTCACTCCCAGATCTGTTTGAAAAAAAAAAAAAAAAAAACAGTGGTAGAAAATCAGTAGAAAAACATGTTGAGTACTGTTGAGAAGGCACGGAAAGCCCACAAAGGGCAAAAAAACACAGGCAGCACGCTTGCAAACCGTGTGAAAGCTGATCAGTCATGACAGGGGTCTCTCTCTCTCTCTCTCTCTCTCTCTCTCTCTCTCTCTACCACCACCTCGTCTCATTTTCATACCTTTTTTTTTTTTAACGCATAATTACTCTCCTGACGTGTATGTGTGACTTCGTTCTTGTTCTTAGTGTTAACTTTTAATTACATGCCTGTGTACTGTTTGCCACAGCATTGTAATCCTTGCACATTTTACTGTATGCTTCTCCACAGCTTCATAATCCTAATCTGCATAAGCGACTGTACTCTTCTTCACCACATTCTTAAGTGGATGACGTATGTAATGCATTATTTACATGGGCATATTGTCTGTCTCTGTCTCTCTCTCTCTCTCTCTCTCTCTCTCTCTATATATATATATATATATATATACACTCGTTTTCACCGTATCATTATCCTGTCATATTCCAGCACTTTCAGAGCATTTAGGTTTTTACCTCGCATTTGTAAACCACGCACTCTTTTCACCACAGCATCACTGCACAATCATTCTGATCAGCCTGTATCGCTGCTTATTTCACCGTACTGTTATCCTGACTTACCACATGTGACTGCTCTCTTCTTAACCGCATTCTATGTGCTCATGTACACATGTGACTGCTCTCTTCTTAACCGCATTTTCTTGTGCTCATGTACACACGTGGCTGCTCTCTTCTTAACCGCATTCTTGTGCTCATGTACACACGTGACCACTCTCTTCTTAACCGCATTCTTGTGCTCATGGACGAACGTGGCTGCTCTCTTCTTAACCGCATTCTTGTGCTCATGTACACACGTGACTGCTCTCTCTTAACCGCATTCTTGTGCTCATGTACACACGTGACTGCTGCTCTCTTCTTCACCGCATTCTTGTGCTCATGTACACACGTGACTGCTTTCTTCTTCACCGCATTCTTGTGCTCATGTACACAGGTCGCCGCTCTCTTCTTAGCGCATTCTTGTGCTCACGTACACACAAGACCACTCTGTTCTTAACCGCATTCTAGTGCTCATGTACACACGTGGCTGCTCTCTTCTTAACCGCATTCTTGTGCTCACGTACACATGTGACTTCTCTCTTCTTAACCGCATTCTTGTGCTCACGTACACACGTGACTGCTCTCTTCTTAACCGCATTCTTGTGCTCACGTACACACGTGACTGCTCTCTTCTTAACCGCATTCTTGTGCTCACGTACACACGTGACTGCAGAGCAGCCTGTGGCCCAATGGTCAGAGCGTTTTGTCTGAAGAGCCGACGTCCGTGAGTTCGAACCACTCGTGGGGTCGGGAGTTGAAAACCATCCCTGTCCAACCAGCAGTGAACGGGTCCCTGTGCCTGATTCCGTTCAGGGAAGTTTACAGGCGGCTGAAGGAGTGGGATGGGCACCGTCTTCCATCATGCCGTGCCCTTGACACGGTGTACCTCTGACAGTTCACCGCCCCTACGGCCGATAGACTGAGAGAACGCTTACACAACTGACTGCTTTTTTTTTTTTTTTTTTTTTTTTTTTAACACCAATCCCACTTGAAACGTTGGCGTACTGTTGCTCACAACATTCTTATTCCTAACTTACATAATTTACTGCACTCTTCTTAAAAAAAAAAAAAAGATATTATCCTGACGTACATATGTAACTCACTCTTTTCCGCAGTACTATTATTCTGATTGTCATATACGACTGCCCTGTTCTGCACAGCATCATTATCTCGACTTACATAATGTACATGGGCTGTTCTTTTTCTTCTTTGAAGCGTTAGTGTATTGACTTACGTGTGTTAATACATAACTCAACACATCATTATTATCCTGAATATGAGTGCGTTGTTTCTTCACAGCATTCAGTCAGTCAGTCAGTCATTCCCCTGACCGCTGGGGTCACTGGGGGGACGTGATGAGGCAGCCGCCGTTTCTCTCCAGGCTCTTAATTTGTCGGTGGCTGTCGTGAGGAGATCTGGCATGGTCATTTTGGTCCAGTCTTTTACATTTTCGGACCAGCTCTTTCTCTGCCGTCCTCGTCTGCGCCCTCCT
>JADBJO010003801.1:55000-70000 GCA_016801955.1 Conus betulinus
GATGGGATTGAGAGCCGTTTCCCGACCCTCCATGTCATCCAGTTAGCGTTTCCAGTGTCAAGTGTGTGTGTGTGTGTTACACGCAGCGTGGAGCACGGCGTTTTAACTGATCAGATACAGCTGATACACCCCTGAGAGATGATATTAACTGCTACTACTGCCACAACTAGTCATGCGACGTTTACACACAGCCCTTTTATGTATGAACTGCATTGCCGCCTTCTCTGGGCTTTTTCCCGCCATCCCGATCCTCCATCTCCCTCTACACACTACCTCCTCTCCTTTGATATCACTGCCTTCCTTGTCCCCTCCTCCCCCACCTGTGTCTCACTCCCCACCCACCCCAACCCTTCCGTTCCACACACACACACACACACACGTACACGTGTCCAAAGTGTTTAGGAAACAGTATGGACTGAACAACGTGTCCGAAGTGTTAAAGGCACAGATAGTATGGACTGAACAACATGTCCGAAGTGCTTAAGGCACAAATAACATGGAATAAACTATATATGTTCTGAATATTTAAGGCACGGACAGGACGGAGCGAGCAGCTTGCCAAAGTCTTTAAGGCACGGGCTGGATGCACTAAGCCTTACGTCAAAAGTGAATTAAGGCGCGGACTGGATAGACTAAGCCGTACGTCCAAAGTGTTTAAGGCACGGACTGGATGGACTAAGCCATACGTCCAAAGTGTTTTAAGGCAAGGACTGAATGGAATATGCCATACGTCCAAAGTGTTTTAAGGCAAGGACTGAATGGAATATGCCATACGTCCAAAGTGTTTTAAGGCACGGATTGGATGGAATATGGCATACGTCCAGTGTTTTAAGGCACGGACTGGATGGAATATGGCATACGTCCAAAGTGTTTTAAGGCACAGACTGGATGGAGTGAACAAGTGTGTCCTAAGTGTCTAAAGGTCGGATAAGAAGATGGAATGACCAATGTGTCCTAAGCGTTTAACTCTTACCAGCTGGGCTCGGTCCCTTGCTTACGGAATGTCTACATTCGACGCCACGCCCTAAAAGTTTATCCACTGTTATTGTTTCAGCAGTTACAAACCTATTTGTTGTGAGCAGATTCTGCCGATCTCTTGTAAATTTTTAAAACTAACAGTATTTACATACACTGCACAGACAGTCCTGTCTCAGAGACCTTGAGTGTTAACAGGTAGTTCTACGTCATCGGACTCAGGTGTTAACGGGCAGTCCTACGTCACAGGGCTCAGGTGTTAACAGGTAGTCCTACGCCATAAACCTTGAATGTTAACAGGCAGTCCTACGTCAGAGGCCTTGAGTGTTAAGGTAGCCCTACGTCAGGGGCCTTGAGTGTTAGGCAGCCCTACGTCATAAACCTTGAATGTTAACAGTAGTCTTACGTCAGAAGCCTTGAGTGTTAACAGGTAGTCCTACGTCACAAACCTTGAATGTTAACAGGTAGTCCTACGTCACAGGCCTTGAGTGTTAACAGGTAGTCCTACGTCACAAACCTTGAATGTTAACAGGTAGTCCTACGTCAGAGGCCTTGAGTGTTAACAGGTAGTCCTACGTCACAAACCTTGAATGTTAACAGGTAGTCCTACGTCAGAGACCTTGAGTGTTAACAGGCAGTCCTACGTCACAGGCCTTGAGTGTTAACACGTAGTCCTATGTCAGAGGCCTTGAGTGTTTACAGGTAGTCCTACGTCACATGCCTCGAGTGTCAACAAGTAGACCTACGTCACAGGCCTCGAATGTCAGCAGCCAGCCTTACGTCACAGGTCATCGGCTGACCAGGGTGCCAACAATTGGTCTACGTCACAGGTCCTGGGTGTTTGCAAACGTCATGGAGTCACAGTTCTATGTCCCTGGCCGTCAGCCAGCTCACGTGTTAACAGGCAGTCCTACAACAGATCGCCCGTGGCCTTCCAACAGGTTAACACATCTTCACTCGACCTCCCACGTACACGCATGTGTTGTGGCTAATCGTTTCACAAACTGACCACAGGCTTCAACTATTAAAGTTGCTTTCTTTGTTTAGTCTTTTGTTTTCTATAGATGCATTCGTAACAGTATTCACCCAGCTGTCCAACACACACACGCACGCAAAGACATTCCTCGGTGTGTGTGTGTGTGTGTGTGTGTGTGTGTGTGTGTGTGTGTGTGTGTGTGTGTGTGTGTGTGTGTGTGTGTACAGGTGTGTGTGTGTGTGTGTGTGTGTGTGTGTGTGTGTGTGTGTGTGTGTGTGTGTGTGTGAATGTATGTATGTGCGCGCACGCGCGCGTTATGCGATTGGGGTAAAAAAAAAAATCAACTGGCCATTACAAGGTACACTACACAATGATGTAACTATTGCATCCCCACGATCTGGCTGGATGGTTCAGACCCGTTGACCAGTGGACTCGCAGCAGTTGACCTGTGAACTCGCAGCAGCTGACCTGTGAACTCGCACACTGCTGACGTCTGGCTTTCCGAGGCGGTGAGCGCGGCGCCTGGTGATGCCATCTGTCTTGGGGCATTTCCGCCGTTGATATCTAAACATGGCGCCCAGCTCTACAATCGGTCTGGAATCATCTTCCGTTCAAGAACCGTGGCTCCTAGTTTGGAATCTTTCTGGTCATTTTCCTCTCGTTAAGGCACGGAGCTCAGTTATTCCATCTTTGGGTGATATTTTTTTTTTTCTGGCTAAATATGGCGTTCAAGTACACAATCTTTTTCTCAGAGCTTTCTAAGACTGTCCAGTGGTACACACGCACGCAAAGAGAATCACTTCCCAGTGTGATACATGACACTGATAGAGTTACCGTTGCCGTCAGAAGTCATTTCATATTGGTCCCGAGCTCTGTAACGCATTAGGTATACCTCAGGGCAGTCTCCTATCGGTCCACCACATGTTTCATAATAATGAAACCGATGAGTATAATCCACACACTCTCCCAGCGGACAACATTTCACACTATAAACATACAGACTTTCATTAGATAGCTCAAAATGTTATCTTTAAAAATTGTGCACGGTTTCAAGTTTAGACCTGCCTTATGAAGAACGGATTTCAACAGCATGTTTACGTTTCCGTTTCTGCTTTTTGTACTTAACAGAATACACCACCACAGACACGCATTCGCTCTCCTTCTTCTCTCATGCACTCCTTCCCCCGCCATGCACACACACACACACACACACACACACACACACGCGCGCGCGCGCGCGCGCGCGCACGCACAAGTGTTAAGTTCGGGATTTCGGAAACATTTTCGTACTTTGGGACATTCCAGAAGAATTCGGAAGTGGCGGCAATTGTGTGACCCCAGTCCCTGACTCGCTTACGCGGATATCACGATACGCTCGTGGACAACAGAAAGTCTGTCTGAAGTGATGTGACTTCCTGCTTCAAAATCCTACCATGTTTGTTTCAATCTCCTGTGAATCATTTTTCAGAGCCAAGGAAGTGTCAATTTTTAACATATGGGTGGGATGGGCGTTTTTTTTTCCTTTGGGGAGAGGAGGAGGGATACAGGATCCAAATCATGTGTGTACACACTGGAAAGACAAACGTAAACATCAACTAACCAATGTGGATGCTGTGAGGCAGCAAGCTAGTAAACCAACCCGACGGTGGAATGTTGGAGGCGCTCAAAACTGCAAGGAATTCACATCATGCATGAAAGGAAACAACCCTGCTCCTATTGCAGATTCAAGAACAGCAATTATTAAGTGTCATCACCACAAATACTATTGTCAATGGCAGTGTCACCTTCAGTATTACTCCCACATTACTACCCACACGGCGCGCGTACAAGCACTCACGCACACATACATACGCCCGCAAACGCGCGCCCGCATGCGCTCGCATGCACGCACGCACTCACTCACACACACATACACACACACACACAAACACACACACACACGCGCGCGCGCGCGCGCGCGCGCACGCACAGCACACACACATGCACTCATGTAACATGCATACATACTCTCTCTCTCTCTCACACACACACACACACACACACACTCGCACGCAGAGAGAGAGAGAGAGAGAGAGAGAGAGAGAGAGAGAGAGAGAGAGAGAGAGAGAGAGAGAGAGAGAGACAGACAGACAGACAGACAGACAGACAGAGACAGAGACACACAGAGACAGACAGACGCAGACAAGAAATAGAGACAGACAGACAAGAAACAGAAACAGAGAGAGACAGACCCACCCCAGGCAGAGACCCCCCCCCCCCCCCCCCTCCCCCCAAACACAACAGCCCCAACTCACCCCTTTCTGGGAGTCCAGGGAGGTGGAGGATCGGAAGCTGTAGCGGCTTGAACCCCCGGTCTTCCGCCTCCATCCCTTGGCGGCCGTGCCCTTGGCCCCGTGCGGCATGTCCACCTTGATGCGAGACACAACGCCCAGCAGGTTACTCCTCTTGCCCTTCACGTACCCCGCCCGCCCACCCCGAACACCACCCCGAACACCACCCCGATCCCAGTTGGACATGGTGGCTGAGGGAGGGGCTGAACGGGTGGATGGTTAGGAGGTTTTGGGTGGTTGGGTGTGAAGAGGGGGGGGGGGGGGGGGGGGGAAGGGGGCGTGAGGGCGGGTGATGAGTGATGAGTGTGTGAGGGATGGAAGGTGACTGGACTGTTGGCTGGCGGGGGGGGGGTGGGGGGGGGGGTGGGGTGGGGGGGGGGGGGGGGGAGGTCTAGTCTAGTCAAGCAGGCGAGTCAGATGACGTTGAGCTTGGATGTGGGGAATCCGTTTTTGTTCCGTAACTCCCCCCGCAACAGAGAGGGGCGTGGGATGGCGGTTCCTGAAGTGAACGACGTCACTCAAAACTGAAATCATTCCTTTCTCCAGCCTTCGCATGGTCCAACGATCTGTCACCTATGGAAATAAACATCTGACTATCGACTGGTCCATCTTCATCCTTCATTCCTCGCTGCTAGATAATACGACTGAAAGAAAACCACCTCTTTCAATTATCTTCGTTACTGAAGGAGACTTCTGTTTCTTCTACATAAGACTCTAAGAGCCTTTCTGTGTTCGAATTAAGCGGTATGACAAGCGTTCCTGACACTGTCGCGGACAGACGCATTTCCAGATGGAGTCCACTGAAGCCCTGTGGTCACGATGAGTGGACAGGTACCGTACAACAAACCAAAAGCGGCGTCGAAAAGTTCCTCTTTTTTCGTTATTTTTTTCCCGCCACACTAAACGGGTATACCGGTATCAATGAATCACATACGACACAAAACACAGACAACACTGACAGAGCTACTTGTCCCTCAAATCTGAAGAATGAAAATGTCTGAAGGAGAATCCAGCAAACGGCGGAGCTTTCGTTCAGCTTAACGATGCACACATGTTGTTTAAGCGACGCACAGTCCTCTCACGATTTCCCAGTGCAAAGATGCAAAACTCACACTGGCAGAATTCGTGGCCAGACGCAAACCGCTTCAATCCATTCGCTAGCATTTTACGACTGAAGGCAAAACACTTAAACCGACGACGATCTCTAATTTTCGCCGTCTCCAACCCAATTCAGCATGATGAATGACTTGCGACATTGTTGCACAGGAAGGCCGTGCCAACAATAGTTCAAATCATGCCGTGGATGGGGGAGTCACATTTCACAGCCCAGGATAGACTGGCTCCCTCCGACCTTCAATGTCACGCTGTAAACTGACATTTCCAGCGTAACCATACCCCGCATGTGCTGCTCTCTCACCAAACCACCCAAACGCTGGTGTCTCTTTCACATCCACGGGACCGACAACACGCCGTGGCAAAAATACAACTCGCCGCCTACTTGCCGACTCTCACACACAACACGATCAGACACAAATCCAGCAGGCCCATCCCCCATCACGACGTTCGTGCTGCGGAGCCCGAGATGCAACACGTGAAAAAAGAAAAGAAAGAAAGAGCCAAGTCGATACCAGTGGCAGATTTCGTTTTCTAACTTCTCGCCAACGAACGGGGAACACCGAGTCAATCGTGCCGTGTAAGTGTGAACACTCGACTGCCAACACAGGATTTTACATCAGATCAGGAAACGGGGCATTGTCTGTCACGTTTTCTCCCGCCAACTTATCTCCGCTATCCCTCACAACACCAGCCAACAGCACAAGGATGCACACACAACATCGTCCACTACCTTCCCCCCTCAACTTTCCAGTTAATTAAGTGTGGGTTTGGATAAAGCGCTAATGACTGGTTCCACCACAGAATGTTACTCGTAGGCCCGCAACAGAACGCGGCTTCACTGCTGCCAAACGCTTGACTCGGGACGTTCAAAGCTCGTGTGGCACCGGACCCTCGCCGTAAACGACTCAAATATCTGGTCATAGGCGCGCCTGCTGCGCACGTGCACGTGCACTGTGGAGGAGGAGGAGGAGGAGGAGAAGTCACAGAAAACTCCAAGCTGAAGGACTTTATTGGGAAGGAGGGGGGAGGGGGGGGGGGGGGGGGGGAGGCGAGCTGGCCGCGTGAGAGAGAGTGAAGCGGAAGGGCGTGGCCAGGAGACCAACCAGAAGTAGCAGAAATCAAAGCAGAAGTTCAGCGACTACAGCACGGAAGAGAAACGTACCCTGCGCTGGTTGTACGTGCTTCACTGAAGGGTCGATTACCCGTTCGATAGGCCAGTCTGTTGGACACTGGTGCGAACTCTGGACATTTGACACAAGGCGGATCTCCGGTTGAGGAAGAGGGGGTGGGGGATTGGGGACGGGTGTGAAGTGGACGGAAGGGGGAAGAGAGAGAGAGGAGGGAAGCAGAATGTGAGGATGACCGGGAGGCAGCGGTCGGGGAAGGGTGGAGGGGGGGGGGGGTAACGTTTGGGGGCGTGTGGTGAAGGTGACAAGATGTGGGAGGGTGGAATGGAGGTGGAAGGGGAGGTTATACAAGACAAAAGTGAACCATTCCCCTTGCAATTCTCTCTCTCTGTCTCTCTCTCTCTGTCTGTCTCTCTCTCTCTCTGTCTGTCTCTGTCTGTCTCTCACACACACACACACACACACACACACACACACACACACTTGTGCGCATGTACGAACGCACGCGCGCGTGTGTACTCGAACACGCGCACACAGACACACACCAGAATGTACAAGAACACCAACAACAAATAGATTAAACATGATCACACATAAACGAAAGAAGCGTGGGCTGTAACATAATCTTACCATGCGTGAACAAATAATGATCAATCAAGAAAAGAATACACGAAAGGATGACGCCATTTTGATTCAACACAAACTGTCAACAGGCGGTACACGTCACGTAATATATCATGTCGTCAAGGATACATAATACACTTCACCATCTGAAAATAGATTTGCCATGAAAAGGACATAGTCTGTATCTGACGCTGATGGAATCTGAGAAAGACGCTGAAAATATGTGTACTGTTTTCCCCAGAGAGAGAAAAAAAAAGGATGTTCAAACAGTAGATTGTTTCCATCCTAATCATGACTACAGTGATGTGTTCGAGAATCATACTGGGCATGATTTCAGCTTCAGTTTTCATGCTCTGTATGGCCAAGCCAACAACAAGAAGCCATCTCAGGCCTGTCGCCACGTCTAATCGATTCTACGCCTGTGCATGATGATTTCTCTCCTTTACACATAAACACATAAATGCCATTGTTTTAAGTAGTGTTTTTGTAGAAGGATTTTCGTGCCAACATTACGCCAAAACGCCAGCGCGCACTGGGCTAAGATTAAGCACACGTGATGTTCGGTTTTAGGTCAGACTCGGACTTTCTCCAAGCGTGACACTCTCCAAATTAGGGTTAATAACTTTAATGCGTTGTTCGGTTCACTGGGTGACTGCAAACGACGCTGGTATTAACACATGGCCAAAGAGACATACAGCTCGCACTGCCTGATTACCACACACGCTGTGTGAGTAGACTACAAAAATATTACCTCAAAGGTGTAGATGCTGACTTTATGGTCAGCCTGTCCAATAAGACAGACATTTCGCACACATACACACACATGCGTACACAGAGACGCACGCACGCACGCACGCATGCAAACACACGCACGCACACACACACACACACACACACACACACACACACACACACACACACACACAATGCACACACACACACACGCGCGCGCACACGCATGCACGCACGCACACGCGCGCGCTTTGCACACACACACACACACACACACACACACACACACACACACACACACAGCAGAGGAGGTGGGGTTGTGGTGAGAGGGAAGAAGGGGAGAGGTGGGGATGGGGCCCTACAGGGGGAGCAATAAGGACCAAGCGAAGCAGGATTAATGAGGTAGTTCTTCACAAAATACTCGACATACCATAACCATTTTTTTTTTCTGCATAATTATGGGTTTAGAAAACACACACACACACACACACACACATACACACACACACACACACACACACACACACACACACACAGAGAGAGAGAGAGAGAGAGAGAGAGAGAGAGAGGAGAGAGAGAGAGAGAGAGAAAACCTGCTGTTTCCTGTCTTCTTGTTTACGTCTACTCAGTGCGATTGATAACCTTCACCATCCTTCCCCATGGGCTTTTCATTTCCTTTATCTAAACCAGCGGGTAAACTACCCCTCAATTCATTTACAGGTTCATTGACTGGTCCATTTATTTTTGTTACCTGATCCCCGTGAAAATGCCGGGAGCTCTTTCTGTATAAACTGCACCATTGAGTTCTGGAAAATTCCGTGACTGGAGTTTTCTCTTTCCTTTTACTCCCCTTGCTTGTGCTCTTCTTCTTCATTGTCGTCTTCTTCTTCTTCTCTTCCTCCTCCTTCTTCTCTTCTTCCACTCCTTCTTCTTCGTCTTCTTCTTCTTCTTTTTTTTTTTTTTCTCCCCCATCTCTTCTTCTTCGTCGTCGTCGTCTTCTTCATCTTTTTTTTTCTCCTTCTCTGTCTCCCTCCTCCCCCCCCTCCTCCTCCTCCTCCTCCTCCCTCCTTCTTCTCTCTCCTCTCTTCTTCTCCTCCTCCTCCTCTTCTTCTTCTTCTTCTTCCTCCTCCTCCTCTCCTTCTCCTTCTTCTTTTATCGTTATCTATCTCTAATGTTGTTCCTGATTATGTTTCTTTCTCTGCCTTTGAAATCTGTTCATATGTTTTCCTTTCAGAAAATCTTAACACATCACGTACTCTTTTATGTACTTTGTTAATTACACTGGATCGGGAGAGTGTTTTTGACTGTGGGTGCAGCAAATACTTTCATGAAGTGTCATGCCTTCGTCACAACTTGACTTTCGTGCAAGATGTGGGTGCTTTGTACCAGTTTTTTTTTTGTCGTTTATGGCAAAAAGAGCCGAAAATAGCGTCGCCATGCGCTTGAAGACTCTGAAGTTAAGAACGGCGGCAGACGGTGTAACGGCAGGCTGCCTCCTCACGTTTTTTATTCTGGGGTAGTTTACTGCTCCAATGTGGTGATGTGGAACAAAACCCTGGGCCACGGAAGGACAGCTACCGCCAGACCAGCCTGAACTCTAACAGTCGCAGTGCCAGCACTGAGAAAACAGCAAGTCCGTCGTCCGTCAAGTCATCCTCCTCCAAGCCTGCTGAGCTACCCACCCTCATGGATGTCGTGTCCATGCTTCAGGATTTGAACTGTAAAGTGGACAATATCAAAGACGACATTAAAGACATTCGTGATGGTTTCGCCGGTGTACAGGAAGAGATTCAGGTCCTGAAAGGAGAAATTTCCGACCTCCGTCAAGAAAATGAAATGCTGAAAAAAGAGGATGTTGGATACAGAGCGCAAAGCGGATGACCTAGAAGGACGCTCCAAGCGAAATAACTTGATTTTCTATGGTCTTCCTCGTAAGCCAAACGAAACACAGGCGGAATGTGAGGGCATCGTCGGCGACCTGCTGGTGGATGAAATGGATCTGACTCGCGATGTACAGTTCGACAGGGTGCATCGCTTGAATGGCAAACCCAATTCGCCCGTCATCGCCCGGTGCACCTTCTTCAGAGACAGAGAGAGAATCCTTAAAGCAAAACGTAAATTGAAGGGCAGTGACGTGTTCGTTGGAGAAGACTTCTCTTTGCGTGTAAGAGACTTAAGGAAGCAACTGTCCCCGCATATGAGAAAGGCCAGAGAGGAGGGCAAGCGAGCGACCATGATTTACGACCATCTCCTTATTGACGGGCGAAAGTACTATCTGGGGGGGAGGGGGGGGGACTCTTACAGAGTCAAGATAGGGGGGGGGAGGCCAGCCCAACTCGACACCCGGTGACATTCAACAGATCTGCACGTGCCAGTAGTGCGAAACGCCAAAACGGCGAGTGCGAGACAAGTGGTGTGCGAAAACTGTGTTGTGAACCGGTGGACATTATAAACACTGGGCGCGCAAGGGTGGGACGGGGGGCACATGCAATATGGAAGAAGGATTTATATTGAATGTAATGATCGAAATGTTCCTATTGATGTAAACGTGTCTGATTACATTGATACAGGTGAAGCGACTTTATTATGTTCCAGTAAAGATATTGGTGAGGAGGAGAACGGAATGAAAGGCATTTACCGAGTGTTGACATGTGACTCGCAGACTGACAGTGACAGTGGCCTAGTTGTTGAAAGGGGAACATCTCAAGAGGAAAATGTTGACACAGAAAGAGAGGACAAGGGTGAAAATGATTTGTTGGATGATCGAGTGGAGAGAAATATACTGAGGCGTGAAAGGAAAGATTACAGCGAGAATGGAAGTGAGTTACATACTGATGGCTGTGTAGATGATAAGGTTTGTGGGACATCATTCTCGTTCTTGCACTGGAATGTAAACGGACTCTTGTCTAAACTCAGTGATAAAGACTTTACTACTTTTCTGTTGAAATTTGACTTCATATGTCTTGTCGAAACTTTTATAGAGGATTTCTCAAACTTAGTATTTCCAGGTTACACTGTTTTCTGTAAACCGGCACTTAAGTTTACAAAACAAGGAAGACGTTCTGGAGGAGTTATGTGTCTCATTAAAACTGAATTTACATCGTATGTCCATGAAATTAAGACAGACTACCCCAATACTCTTTTATTTTTGATTGATAAGAACGTGTTTGGCTTTGTGGAAGATGTCTTGTATGTATGTACTTATATTCCACCAGAGGGGTCGCCTCATTACACTTATTTTGATGTGAAAAAACGGTATTTTTGAGCTTGAAGAATGTCTTTTTGATTCATTATTCGAGTTTCGAGTTTGAGAGCGTGCATGTGATCTTGTCAGGCGATTTGAATAGTAGGACTTCTGATATTTCTCCACATATTTTTGATGAAAATAATTCTTATGATTACTTCGATTATAATCGTTCTTTTTCTACTAATAGCATGAGAAAGTCTGCAGACTGTGTTCTTAATAATTATGGGAAATGTTTATTAAATATGTGTACAACCCTTGGACTGTGGATTGTAAATGGCACATGTAATGGTGATACTGATGGTAATTTTACGTACTTATCACAGACAGGATGTAGTGTTAATGATTACTTTCTTCTGTCTAAGGAACTGTTCTTTATCATTATGTCTTCATGTGAAATGGTGATTTCAGAGAGAAGAATAGACTCAGATCATTTGCCTATTGAATTACATTTTAGATTTTCAAATAGACAAAATGGATCGCAAGTTCAACCCGCAGAAATGAACCAGTTCATTGAAAAGTTTGTGTGGAATAAGGATCTAGAATCAGTCTATACTCAGAAAATGCTCTCAGATGAAACACTGTCCGTACTTGATCAAGCCCACACATTTGATAGATCATGATTTCAACGGTGCTCTGTATATGTTTAATGACTGGATTAAAAAGCAAGCTAGTTGTATGAAAAAGAGAATTAATCTGACAAAGTACGATAAAAACAGTGACTGGTATGATAAAGAATGTAGGCTAGGCAAAGTCAAGGCAAAAAGGCTGCTTTCTATATATTTAGACAGACGAGACGAACAGAAGACAGCGATGCCTACTGCATAGCAAGAAGGGAATATAAACATCTGATAAAAAAAAAAAAGAAAAACAGTATAACGATATGTTACTAGATAGGCTTATTTCATCAGTAAACAATCAGAGAGAATTTTGGGAAACTGTGCATAAAATATCTTTTAAAAGGAAACATGTTCAAAACACTCTAACAGTCGATGACTGGTTCAAACATTTTAAAGAAAGATTTACTTGAATTAGAAGTAACAACAGATGTAACAGATGTAGCAAACTTAGCTGACAATGGCAATGATATGATGATGAGGAGGAGGGATAGTTCTATAAACCGTCAAATATCATCAAGAGAAGAAGTTTTGCTAGCTGTAACAAGTTAAAGAACGGCAAGGCTGCTGGACCAGATGAAATTATTGGTGAGTTGTTGAAGTATGGTGGAGACCGAATTGTTGACTTTTTTGTAAAGCTTTTAAATACGTTGTTTTTGATTAAAGGCGTGTTCCCAGACAACTGGACAAACTCCATAGTTCAACCCTTGTTTAAGAAGGGGGACGTTAACGATCCAAACAATTATAGAGGCATTTCACTGTGTGATACGAGCAGTAAAATTTACAGCACAATTATTAATAATAGATTGCAGGAATGGATAAAAGAACATAATTTGACAGGTGAACATCAAGCAGGATTTAAAAAAAGATTATTCCACAGTTGACCATATGTTTACATTGTTGGCATTCGTACAAAAACAGTTTTGTTTTAATCGTAAATTGTTGTATGTAGCCTTCATTGATTTTGAAAAGGCTTTTGATTCTGTTAAAAGACACTTGTTATGGCCCATCATATTGAAAAATGGCATCAAAGGAAAGATATTTAGGTGTATTCGTAGTATGTATGACAATGTCAAAGCTAGAATTAAATGCGGAAGTAGTGTAACAGATTTCATTAATTGCACCCGTGGAGTGAAACAAGGAGACGCCTGCAGCCCTGTATTTTTTCTTTATTTATCAATGAGCTAGCATTAGAGGTGATAAAGGGTGGAAGACATGGTGCAATGTTTACGTCTGAGTGTTTTTGAATTGTTTATATTACTGCTTGCTGATGACGTTGCTTTGCTTTACTCTCTGAGACTGTCATTGGTTTACAAACGCAGATCAACAGTCTTCAACGTGCAGCTACTGCTCTGCAGTTGAAGGTCAATATGGCTAAAAGCAATATAGTTGTATTCAGAAAAAGGGGGGCATTTAGCTGCGAGAGAAAGGTGGACATATAACGGGATTGTTATGCCGGTTGTGAATGTTTACAAAATACTTAGGAATTCATTTTTCAACAAAGTTAAGTTTCGTTGCTGCATGTCGTGACCTCAGTAGCAGAGCAAAAAATGCGTTATTTTGCATTTTTTGCAAAAGTTATGTAAATTGAAGTGTTATTCTTATTCTGCTTTTTTAAGTTATTTGACTCACAAGTTCAACCTATTGATATGGTGCAGAGCTATGGGGACTCGACAATGCAGCAATCCATTGCGAAAAAGGTACATTTGTTTGCTGTTAAAAGGTTCTTAGGCGTAGCAATGCGAACACCTAATGACATGGCGTATGGGGAAACGAACCGATATCCTATTTACAAACTCAGCTGTAAAATGTGTTAAGTTCTGGCTAAAATTGACGAATGGACGAACATAGACTACCCTACAAGGCCTATAGAATGCTTTTTGATTTGGATCTGCGTGATAAGAAAACCTGGGCTTCAAATATTCGCTGTAAACTGTACATGTTTGGCTTTGGATATGTATGGCTGAATCAAGGCGTGGAAGGGATTAGCGAGTTTCTAAAAGCTTTCAGGGAAAGGTTAATTTGTTGCAGATGGCAAGATTGGAATTATCATATCAATAACAGTGACAGATTTAGTGTGTACAGAACCTTCTGCACTGTCCCTGATGTTAAAACGTATTTGTTAGTCAATTTAGACAGATATTTAACGTTTAATTTGGTAAGATTTAGGCTTGGCATTTCCGAAATTGCAGTACATCATAATCGTTATAGACAACACAGTGAAAACGACTTAATATGTCCACTTTGTCAAAAAGAGAGAAAGAAAATGAGATGCATTTTGTTTTATGCTGCTGCCCCGCTCTACATGACTTAAAGAGCACAATACATACCGTCGAAATACTATAACACTCCAAGTCAGTTTAAATTAGTATTGCTCATGACGTGCTCACTAGAGAGAAAACAGTTAGAAATTTGTCAATCTATATTTATAAGGCTTTAAAGCTACGTTCTATTCTCATTTCTTAATATTACTGCTAAGTGTGTTCTCTCTCTCTCTCTCTCTCTCTCTTTCAAAACTTACATCTGTTGTTAATTTTCACTAGCCTATGACAGAGCGTCATGGATGAAGTGCATGAAAAGACAGTTGCGCACTGACATGCGTATCGATCAACACGTGGTTTCTCTTTGCGCACGATGTTCAATCAGTGTTCAAAGCCCAGGTTATCAGTTCAGTTGAAACAATCCCACTTCAAGCTTAACCTGTGAGTGCTTGTAATGTTTGTTGTCTGTATTGGGAGGTAGATGTGAGTTTGATGTAAACGGTTAATGCGCGTGTTCGTCAGTATATTGGCAGAATTAAGTGGTTGAGCGCCTACGTTGTGTAGGCGATTTTTCCCCATTAAATACCACACGATTATTGAGAGAGAGAGAGAGAGAGAGAGAGAGAGAGAGAGAGAGAGAGAGAGAGAGAGAGAGAGAGAGAGAGAGAGCTTGCTTTATTTCTCTCTCTCAGAGAGACTCCACATCTCTCTCTCTCACACACACACACACACACACCACACACACACACACACACACACACACACACACACTCACTGACTGACTGACTGACTGACTGACTGACTGACTGACTGACTCACACACACACACACACACACACACACACACACACACACACACACACACACACACACACACACACAAAACCCAAGGAGAGAGGGGTGGGGGCGGGGAATAGGTTTGGAGACAAAGAGAATGGCGGGCTGACGGCATGTTAGGGAAAAGAACTGCTGGTACTGCAGAGGAGTATCCACGAATA
>JADBJO010003801.1:75000-77500 GCA_016801955.1 Conus betulinus
GTTTCATATCTCTTTTCATTTATTTGTTATATATATATGTATGTATGTATGTATGTATTCTTGTCACAAACTCCCCTGAGGATGATCTGAGGTCGAAATATTGGGAAAAAGTTGATGATGAGTCTGTTGCTTTATATCTTCATTATATATATATATATATATATATATGCAAAAAATCTTTAAAATATTAACAGAATCGTTCCAGAAAGACCATAAACTTTTAAAAATATCAATAGGAACACTGTCAAACTATCTTATTCTTGTATGCCAAATCTTTAAAAAAAATTGATGCGTCAAACAAAAAGAAAACCAACGTCAAAAACGAGGATGACAAACGGAAAACTTGCAATTGCACAACCAAAGAACAATGCCCTCTGAGCAACCAATGTCTCTCTGATAACATCGTATACCAAGCCACTGTGACAACGAAAAACGGCAAAGAGACATACATAGGGATTACAGAAAACAAATTCAAAGCTAGGTACGCCAATCACAAACAATCTTTCAAGAATGAAAAATACAAACATCACACAGAGTTAAGTAAACATGTATGGGATCTCAAGAAAACAAATACAGATTTTAACATTACATGGAAAATAATCAGAAAAGCAGCAGCATACAGTAATAACACAAAAAGATGCAATCTGTGCATAACAGAAAAGTGGATGATTCTATGCAAACCTAGTATGGCAACATTGAACGCAAGAGTTGAAATCGTAGACAGTTGCAGGCACAAAAGGAATTTTTATCAACAAATATAAAACAGCAACCCTGATAGGACCCCTTATACAATAATACCTAATAAAGAAAGCCTTACAACCTTTACAGGCCCCCCCCCTTGCACAACACGTGCAGCACAACACAACTGAACTACAGCTCACAATTCAAAACATATATATATATATATATATATATAATTGAGGTCAATCGCAGGGGATTGGCACGGGATCTGAAGAGAGGAAGGACCTCGAAACAAGTTTGTAATCCCAGCTTTTAAGATTTACTTTTAATCATTATTTTAGCTGCTCGCATATATATATAATATATTACTTACTCTTTACTTACTTATCTGTGCATCTATCTGTTTCGCAAGACATGGCTGTAATCTCGCAAGACCATCTTTACCGATGACGCGGGTAACTTTCTACAGACAAGAATGTATAAACCACGGTGCTATCGTGGATGAATTCGTGTTTTGCTACCATTTTCTCCACTTCACGTCTGCTCACGGTGCCAAAAGAAGACAGCAAGACGGAAAAACAAACAAACAAGCAAAGAAACAAACGGTGCCCTCCAATAAACAATATCTTACAAGTCTACGACGCATCGGATTTTATTCAGACTCTTCAGAAAGAAGATGGTTGTTATATTCAGACCAAAGATGGCTGCGTTAGAATTCAACCACCCCGTTCTCCATTTCCCCACGTATCCCCCCCCTTCCCCTTCTTCCCCTCCTCCCTCCCCCGTTTCCTCTTTCGTTCCCTCCATGCCCCCCTTCCACCTCCTCGTCCCTCTCTCTCCTTTCCCACCTTCACCACATGTCCTCCCCTCCCCCCGCTCTACCTCCACCCATCCATTCTTCCCTACTGCCGTCGTTCCTCCTTGCCGTCCCCTCACCTTTCCCATACACCCCCCCACCCACACTCCTGGTAGATCCGCTTCAAATCCCGACATAGCTTCGCTCTACAGTCACATTTATTTTGTTGTCACCATGAAAAATGCCAACAATGTGATTGTCTGTTGGGAAACTGAGACACTCTAGATGTGCCCCGCATGACAACGAGTCATCACGCCGAATTTGAAGATCACAGGAAAATGTGGATTTGTATGCACCTTACTCCTCCCCCTCCCCCTCCCCATCTCTCCGTCTAACCCTTCTCCCCTTCCCCCGAGGCCCCCTCCCTTCCCTGGTTCCCCTCTCCTCCTTCTCCCCCCCCCCCCCCCCCCCACCAGCCCTTGTTTGTTCCCCCCGTGTGCCCCCTTCCTCCACTTCCTCTGTCCCCCTTAAACTTCCTCCCACCACCTTTTCCCTACCCACCCATGTGCCCCCCCCCCCCCCCCCCCTTTTTACCACGTGTTCTCCCTCCTCCCTTCTTCCCTCTTCCCATGTCAAAACCCCGCCCATCCCTCTTTGCGTGCATCCACTCCGCCCTCCCCCCCCCCCCCCCCCCCCCCCCCCCCCCCCCCCCCCCTAGAGAATCGCTTCAAATCCCGACAATGCTTCGCTATATAGTGGCATTTTTTGTCGCATGAAAATGCGACCGATGTGACTGTCTGCCACAAGTACTTCGCTCTTCATCTGCCTGGTGTGCCAGATTGAGAGGCGATCAGACGAACACAAGACTGGAGTGTGGAGGAATTCACAAGAGGTCATGATCTGGGCTGTCATCTCGTCGAAGTCAATTGTATTAAGGAACAGCAAACGCGGGACACACACACACACACACACACGCGCGCGCGCGCGCGCGCGCACACACACACACACACCGAAACGTATTTT
>JADBJO010003801.1:82500-85000 GCA_016801955.1 Conus betulinus
TTTCTGAATAGTATCAACAGAGACCCCTCTCCTTGTGTTCGGTCTTCTTCTTTCCAAAGTAGCTCGTCAAAGATCTCATGCTAAAGTTTCCTGGTATGTTGCCACTGGTTCTCGATGTCTGTGCTCTCCTTTTCCAGCATTTTTCTTCAAGTAGTTGGAACCTGTTGGTAAGACTGATCTGAAATTTTTTCCCTTTATTTCTTTACTGCTAAACAGCTCCACATTATATCTTTACTGCATTTTTTTGTTGATTTGTACTTCTTGAGTGGGAGTCTCACTGTTGTCACAAACAGGTGGCGGTCTGATGGCACGTCAGCACTCCTCATCACCCTCACATCCCACCATGATCCCATGAATTTCCTGCTGATGCAAATGTGGTCGATCTGGTTCTCCGTGACGCGGTCCGGGGATCTCCAGGTGGCCTTGTGGGTGCGCTTGTGGGGGAAGATGCTGCTCCTCTCACCAGCTGTTTCAATGCGCACAGGTCTGCAAAGCGTTCTCCATTCTCATTCATCTGTCCAAGTCCATGTGTCCCCATGATGTCTTCATAGCCCGTGTTGTCTGATCCTATCTTGGCGTTTAAGTCACCCATGAGTATTGTGACGTCGTTTGTTCCTCTTCTGTCCAGCACAGCTTGTACTTGCTGGTAGAAATCATCTTTCTTTTCCTCCTCCGCATCATTTGTGGGAGCGTAGCATTGGATGATGTTCAGCTTGATGTTCTTCTTGGAGCTAAACTTGGCTGTGATGATGCGGGAGTTGATAGGTTCCCGGCCGATGAGTGCCCGCTGTGCCTCTGGTGTCAGCATCAGGGTCACGCCTTCTGTATGGGGGGGCTCCGTCCTCTGTGTGTCCCGAGTATAGCAGCAGCTCTCCTGATGAAAGTCTCAGCTGTCCCGTCTGTAGCCACTTGTCTCACTCAGTCCTAGGACTCCATTCTTCATCTCTGTTGCTATCTGGCTGGTTCAGCCCGCTTCGTACATTGTCCTGATGTTCCAAGTGGCTATCCTTGTTGTTTTCCTGGGGGTCACTACTTTATATAATTTCTGTGGCCTGTACCGACTCTCTTTCCCCCCCCCCCCCCTTCCCCCCTCCCTCCCTCTCCTCTCCTCCCTCTCTCTGTCTCTCCCTCTCGTTCCCTCCCTCCATCTCTCTCCCTCCCCTTCTCCCTTCTTCCCCTTCCCTTTGTCTCTCTCTCTCTTTCTTCCTCTCTGTCTCTCCCTCTCTCTCGCCCTCTCTTTCTCTCCCCCCCTCTCTCTCTCACATCCCTCATATATCTTATCCCTCCTCTCTCTCTCTCCCTCTCTCACTCCTCTCTCTCTCTCTCCTCCTCCCTCCCTCCCTCTCTCTCTCTGTCTGTCTGTCTCTGTCTCTCTCTCCTCTCTCTCTCCTCTCTCTCTCTCTCTCTCTCTCTCTCTCTCTCTCTCTCTCAGCCAGCATAGGAGATACGACAGAGGCGACAGTGAACATGGAGCTGACGTAGACGGTTTACATGTATGCGTTTCCGCTTTCATATGAAAGAAAAGAGAACCGCTTCATCGATTGTTCTGGTCAAAATTATACAGACGAGAAGAGCATGTGACACGGCGGAGACGGAGAGAGAGAGAGAGAGAGAGAGAGAGAGAGAGAGAGAGAGAGAGAGAGAGAGAGAGAGAGAGAGAGAGAGATGGAGAGCGCATTGTCATACAGATGAGTCTATGAGAGAGAGAGAGAGAGAGAGAGAGAGAGAGAGAGAGAGAGAGAGAAAGAGAGAGATTGTCATATAGATGAGTCTAGAGAGAGAGAGAGAGAGAGAGAGAGAGAGCAATGTCATATAGATGAGTCTATGAGAGAGAGAGAGAGAGAGAGAGAGAGAGAGAGAGAGAGAGAGAGAGAGATCACTGTTATACTGATGAGTCTATGAGAGAGAGAGAGAGAGAGAGAGAGAGAGAGAGAGAGAGAGAGAGAGAGCAATGTCATATAGATGAGTCTATGAGATACAGAGAGAGAGAGAGAGAGAGAGAGAGAGAGAGAGAGAGAGAGAGAGAGAGAGAGACAGAGACAGAGAGCGAAGAATGAGCGAGCGAATGAATGAATGAATGAATGAATGAATGAATGAATGAATTATTCAATAAGGCCAAGGCCCCCATCTGCAGGGGGTCAAATCTATGAAAAATAAACAACAATAAGAACATCAAAATCAAAATAATCAGTTCACTGAAACAATGTAAAATGTACAGACATATTCTCTACTCGCCGTTATTGAGAAAAGGCTCTGATACGTTGAAATGATTTATATAGATAAATTGCAAAACTTCTTATTGTATTTTCATTTTTTGTTGACAATAGCAATACTAAACGAAAACTAGATGGTCTACAATAAAATTTTGATGAAATAAATTTACTTCTTAGGTCACTTAACACTGGACAGCTCAATACAAAATGAATTTCATCTTCAATTGCTGAACGACATAGGCGACATATGGCAGCTCCATTTCCGCATATCTTATATCTCTGGGAGT
>JADBJO010003801.1:90000-125000 GCA_016801955.1 Conus betulinus
ATATCTTGCATACACGTAAAACATCCCCCCCCCCCCCCCCCCCATCACCAACTTTCGGAAGAGAAGGCCAGTTTGGCCGTTGGTATGGATGACACGTTACACACAGCATGCATCCTGCGTGAGAAAATGGAGAGAATGAAGGAAGTAAGGAATTAAGAGAACGATATTGAACGATATTGACTGGATGGCAAGGGTAACGACTGAATGTCAATGAAGCACCAGCTGGCAACTCTTCAGTCGACACTGCCCAGGTAGGCAGCCCGTTGTGAAAACGGGGTGTGGATTGTAAGCGCTTTAAGCTTGGTTTCTAGCCGAGGATAGGCGCTATATACGTATTTATGATACTACTACTACTACTACTACTACAACTACTACTACTACTACTACTGCTACTACTACTACTACCAATAATGATAATAATAACAATAACAAAGGACAAACATAAATGGGAAGAAATGTGTTTTCCTTGTCGACGATCTCTTTTAAATTCAAACCAGTCTGAAACTGGACTGTTCATCATAACAAGACATTATGTACTTTTTTGTTATAACATGTGCTTAGCCACCTACGTATATTTTTTTTTTAAGCAAACGCTTTTAGTTCTAAAAGCAGATATTCGCAGTCAGTCGAATCTAAACCTTTTTCGAAAGGTATGTTTAGCAACAATCCAGGGAAGTTATACTCATCTAGATAGGACAGAGCACCATATCTTGATTTCAGACTATCACCAATGTCTCTGATTCTAATTAATTTACTTCTATAAGCATATATTCGCAATCACTCGAATGAAAGCCTTTTTCGAAATGCATGTTTCACAACAATGCAGGTACGTTATACTCATCTAGATCGCAGAGAGAATCACATCTTGGTCTCAGACTATCACCAATGTATCTGATTCTAGTTAATCCTGTTCGGTCCTCTGTGCAGTACTGGTTTTGTCCTGATTGCAAGATCAGATCTAGAGGATCCTATCTTACTGCCGCCAAAAACACGAACTGCCAGGTTAGTCACCTAATGGACGAAAGAAACAGACAGAGTGATGGACAAAACAAATTGACAAGTTGGAAGAGATTTTTCTCTGTGGAGTCGAAATCTGTTCGGTATCCAAAAGCTCCAACTCCCTCGAGTTCAGAGTTTGAACCGTTATTCCGCGTGTGAACGCGTGGATCAAGTGACAAAAAGAATATCTTTGGTTACGGAAGGAGAAAAGGCGATACAAAGAGGGAGAGAGAGAGAGAGAGAGAGAGAGAGAGAGAGAGAGAGAGAGAGAGAGAGAGAGAGAGAGAGAGAGAGAGAGAGAGAGAGAGAGAGACAGAGACAGAGACACAGACAGAGAGACAGACAGAGACGGAAGGTGAAAAGGCGATGCAAGAGAGAGAGAGAGAGAGAGAGAGAGAGAGAGAGAGAGAGAGAGAGACAGACAGACAGACAGACAGATAGTTAGACAGACAGACAGACAGATAGACAGAGAGAGAGACGGAGGGGAAAAGGCGAAAAAGGCGATAGAGAGAGAGAGAGAGAGAGAGAGAGAGAGAGAGAGAGAGAGAGAGAGAGAGAGAGATGCGAAATGATTCACACCCCATGTTCCTCCTTCCTCCATTCTCATTTCAACTATGCATTGCTATTTCGGCCTCTCTCCTCAAAGTTTTGCGTCTCTCATTCTCTTCCTTTTTCTTGTAACCATAGAAACAGTCTTTCCATTCGTTTTCTTTCCTGCTTTTTTCCCCTAATTATCTCATTTTGTTGTCCTTATTTCATTCTATGATTATTGTATTATTTGTTGTTCATTCATGATAAACTTTTCCTCTTCTTCTCATCATCGTCATCATCATCATCATTATTACTAATTCAATTTTCTTCTGCGCTTTGTGGTCTTCTAAAACAAATGTTTTGAATAAATCGAAAGTTTGAATTTACACAGTGTTGGTTGCTTTCACAATTCAATAAATCAATGTTCATGTCGTAACTGACTTTCTAGCAACTTTTCCGGTATCTTTTCTAGTTTTTGTAACGTATTACTCCCTAATGTGTTGTTTATATGCTCCATTCTCTAAATTCACATCAACCCTGCACAAATAGAGGGCAAACACACCCTTTCAGCAAAGTTTTTGTTGTTGTTGCTGTGTGTGTGTGTGTGTGTGTGTGTGTGTGTGTGTGTGTGTGTGTGTGTGTGTGTGTGTGTGTGCGCGCGCGCGCGCGCGCGCGCGCGCGCGTGCGCGTGCGTGCGTGCGTGTGTGTGTGCTAAATTTTTGTAAGTTGTAGTACATTTCCATATGTTCCCCCAGCCCACCCCATCCCCCACCCCCACTGTCTCCTTCCCCTTCATTATTTTCATTTTTTTGTTTGTTCGTTATCATATTTTTCATTTCTCTTCTATTTTCATTTGATGTTCTATTATGATTGCAGGACCGCTTTGTTTGCTTGCTTGCTTCTTACATTATTTCATTTCACTGCATGTTTTTGGCCCTACTCAGGGCGAGGACTGGATGTAAGAAAGCACATCAGTGCTTATCTACTATCCTCGTAAATAAAGAATTTTGTCTTGTCTCGTCTTGTCTTGTCTCCTCAGTCTATCCAGTCGCAACACCGGTACCGCAGTCCACAGGGAACGATGGGTATCAGGTCGTCATGAGCCAACCCACTAATGGAGACACAGCACTGCTGCCGAGTCAGGTCAGTAGTATTCAGTTTTGCCTATTCTAGTCCAAGAGAAGCAGGACATTCCTTACGACCCCCCCCCGCCTGTACTGACGACAATGTCTGCTTATAGTGCCGTAGCCAGCACGTGTGGAGGTCTTCGCCGAGACAGCACACCTCCAGGTCACACAAGGACAGTTCCTGTGGACATGCCGATGTAGACGATGACATAAACTCACCACGACTATGACAGGGAAGGAGAAACCAACGCCGAGGTCTTTTTTTTTCTCTTTTTCTTGTTCTTTTTTTTTTTTTTTGTATGCGGGTCCTCCATTCTCCCGTTTTGTTTTCTTCCTGTGTGTGTGTGTGTGTGTGTGTGTGTGCGCGCGCGCGCGCGTGCGTGCGTGCGTGCGTGCGTGTGTGTGTGTGTGTGTGTGCGTGTTTTGCTCTATCAACTTTCATTCACCCTGCAAATCTGTATGTTGTTTTACCGATGGACATTCTCTCATGTGAAACTTCAGTATTTTAGCGTTGGGTACAGAGCGTCTAGGCTTAATAATTTGCTAAGGTTTCGCTTACTGACCCATTCATTCTCTTTGTTGCTACAAAGAAAAAGAAAATGAGAGAAAGAAGGAAGGACAGACAAAAAGACAGATAAAAGAGAAGGAAAGAAAGGAAGGAAGGAAGGAAGGAAGAAAGAAGAGGAAGAAGAAAGGAAGACACAAACGACAAAGGAATCGTAGCTGTGTAAAAGCGAACAAAATAACGAAATAAACACACAGTTGTTTAGTGAATAAGAAACTAAATAAGCTACAGGTCTAGATGTGTCCAGGTTGAATACATTTCAAATATTTGAATTTCCCTTTGCCTGCTCTGTTCTCTCCTTTATAGCCAAACGTTCCCTGAAAGCCTTCCTTGAAACGAAAAACAGAAGACATCCAAGAATGGCCGTAGGAACGAGCGCGAACAAGGAAACGAAAGAACAAATGGGTTTTGTACACGACGAGACACTGAGGCCACAAAAAGAACAGGGCGCAGAGGGCCACAGCGATTCAGACTTTTTTTTTTTTTCATCCTTTCATGACGATTAATAATGAGGATGGGAATGACGAAGGTGATGCTGCAGAGTTGACTTATATGGGGCAGAGACTGCAGGACAGGGATGTCTACTAGCTTCCTTTCACAACATACATCCCCGCGTCAACCGCGGCACAGAGACACAGACACTAGCAGAGCTGTTCGGCAAATTGCTTGACGATCTTAACAGAAGAGTCTGATTCGAAGTGGATGAAACTCTAATGTATGCCCTTTAGTCTTTCCATTTCAGCTTAGACCATCTTCCGCTTTGGGTAGGAAAAAGCCAAGTACATGTACGAAGAAGTTAAAAAAAAAGTTTATTCGCGGTAGTGAACCATTCGAGGTTGACCGTGTCCGGGGCACGGCATCACGGAAGGCGGAGCCCATCGCTTTCCCTCTAGTGCCTACCCTTTCATGAATCGTGTTTGTGTGTGTGTGTGTGTGTGTGTGTGCGCGCGCGCGCGCGCGCGTGCGTGCGTGCGCGTGCGTGCGTGCGTGCGTGCGTGCGTGCGTGTGTGTGTCTCGATGGACGGACAGTGTTTCATTCTGTCTAAATGCAGCCCCACGTGCTGCTGGATCTCACTACCGTCAGCTCCAGAGGCAATCGCTCCAACTCTTTGACCGCAGGCTACTCTACGTATTTATGTATGGACATGACAAAAAGAAAATGGCTGAAATCGCAACGTCTGCCGCTGTTTTTATTTGAAACAAGACATGCAGACCAGTTGTTATTACTGGCAAAGACTTTTTCAAGGCAGATCAGCAAGAAAAAAAATTGTGCTTTTACACACACACACACATACACACACACACACACACACACACACACACACACAGAGTCTGAATCACTCTTAGTGGAAGGACGTTAAACTGAACAACAACAACAACGACAACAACAACAACAACAACAACAACAACAACAACAACAACACACATCACCGGAAACCTTTTCCTTTAGTTGTTCATGTTCGACTAATCATTATCATGCATCAACATGAGGCGGCTGCAATGGCACCAAGTGATTGATTTCCAGTGTGTATGAAAGATCAGTTACCTCTCTATCCGAGAGCAGGTGGCCACACTGGCAGGACCACAGGAACCCCTCTTGGCTACAGTCAGGAGGAGAAAGTTGGTGTGGTTTGGCCATGGGACACGACACGACACGACTCGCTGGCATACATAATCCTGCAAGGCACGCTTGAAAGAGGAAGGCGCACAGAGAGAGAGAGAGAGAGAGAGAGAGAGAGAGAGAGAGAGAGAGAGAGAGAGAGAGAGAGAGAGAGAGAGAGAGAGAGAGAGAGAGAGAGAGAGAGAGAGAGAGAGAGAGAGAGCATTTAGATCACGTTTGGAAAATGAGAAGGAGAAAAAAAAAAAAAAAACAGTAACATTTAATCTGATAAAATCATGCTCCCTGATCGCAGAAGTCGGCTAAGAAAACTTATGGGGATTCTACCTTTACTGGCTAATGAAACTCCTGGGGATTCTACCTTTACTGGCTAATGAAACTCCTGGGGATTCTACCTTTACTGGCTAATGAAACTCCTACCTTTACTGGTTAATGAAACTCCTGGGGATTTTACCTTTACTGGCAAATGAAACTCCTGGGGGATTTTACCTTTACTGGATTATGACACTCCTGGGGATTTTACCTTTACTGGTTGAAACTCCTGGGGATTCTACCTTTACTGGCTAATGAAACTCCTGGGGATTTTACCTTTACTGGTTAATGAAACTCCTGGGGATTTTACCTTTACTGGCAAATGAAACTCCTGGGATTTTACCTTTACTGGTTGATGAAAGTCCTCGGGATTTGAACTTACTGGTTAATGAAACTCCTGGGGATTTTACCTTGACGCAAGAGACAAGGCAATGCGCTAATACACTGTTATACACGGAAAAGCTTCAGAGAAGATGGGAACAATGAAGAGCAGGAAGAGAGGGTGGAGGACAAGCAGAAGAAGCATGAGCTGAGGAGGAGGAGGAGGAGGAGAAGGAGGACGAGGAGGAGGAGGAAGAGGAGGAGGCAGGAGAGGAGGAGGAAGAGGAGGAGGAGGAGGAAGAGGAAGCGGAGGGAAGACACAAAATGAAGAGAGTGACGCAGACAGACAGAAAGTGAAAGTTTCATAACAATGACAGAAGTTCATTCTTTGGTGTTCGTGGCGGCAGTTGGGCGTCAACACAATCCATATCAAAATGCCACACCTATTGACGATTGTAAAACAGCTCAAGGTCCACGCAAAACCTTCAAACGCGCACGCGCGCGCTTGTGTGTGTGTGTGTGTGTGTGTGTGTGTGTGTGTGTGTGTGTGTGTGTGTGTGTGTGTGTGTGTGTGTGTGTGTGTGTGTGTGTGTGTGTGTGTGTGTGTGTGTGTGAGAGAGAGAGAGAGAGAGAGAGAGAGAGAGAGAGAGAGAGAGAGAGAGAGAGAGAGAGACGATAATGACGAATCTAAAACAGCCAAGGTCTCAGCGCCAGGCCTACAAACGTGTGTGTGAGCGCTCGCGAGCGCGTGTGTATGTGTGTGTTTGAAAGAGGGCGAACGAGAAGGGGAGGGAAAGCGAGAGAGAGAGAGGAGAGAGAGAGAGAGAGAGACAGGAGAGAGAGAGAGAGAGAGAGAGGGGGGGGGGGGGGGACAGACAGAATGCGTTCTTATTGTCCGAAAGACGGCGAGGAGTTCAATGTAACTATCTGTGTGAATATCTAACACAGTTTGGAAACAAACAACAAGAAAAAAAAAAGCATGCAACAGGTCTACTTGCATGAACATATAAAAACGATATGCACGCGCCCCATCTCCACCTCTTCCACCCTAGCCCCATCTTAAACATTCACACGCCTGTACGGCCTTCGCCTCCCCGGCCCCCCCCCCCCCCCCCCCCCCCCCCCCCCCCCATACGCACACACGCACACAGCACACAGAAGCCTAATAAGATAACAGTTTGTCATCTTCATTAATTTTTCAAAATGGAGTGAAGATAACAGTTTGTCATCTTCATTAATTTTCAAAATGGAGTGACTGAGGGCGGAGAATGAAGCAACATTTAGAAAGAGAGGGGGTTAGATACCGCCAAGGGCATTGGCAAACAAAGTACAGGACAAGACACAATGAATTTCGACCTCTTGGGTCTTCTTCAGGCAAAAAAAAAAAAAATCACATTTATCATTTAGGACAGTACAAACAAAGAACGAAGAATGACTTATCTGTCCATCTGTTCAGAAAAAATGACCGCCCTTAATTATTGTTTTTTCACTTTCTGATTTCCTATTTACTTTCAAAGACCTCTGGCAAGAGGAACGTGACTAGCAGATGGATAACGCTATCTAAATCCGTCCAAATTTGAAAGTGTTTTTTACCATGTTCCGGGGGGTGGCCGTAAAGAAGAGAGAGACTCGTAACGTTTACACACAGGCCACTCCACTCGTTTTATACCCATTTCTTTTTTTTCTTTTTTTTTTTTTTAAGGAGAAGCAGCTCCGTGGTGCATTCCATGTCATGTACTACTCACAGTAAAACATATTCTTTTCGAGTGTTGGGACTTGCATGATGTGAGACATAAACACTTTACAGCAGACTCCATGAAAACCTTGTTCGGAGATGTCCCACCTGATGTGAAATTGAATTTCTGAGGAAGATTAACGTTTTTTTTCTTAATCTGATCTAGGATTTTAAGGAGGAAAGATTTTTAAATAAAATTTCAGTGTGTTTTTGGAACGTATGTTTTAAAGAGTTGTGTCAATGAGTTTTTTCCTTTTTTTTTTTTTTAAATGACTCGTCAGTTAACTTCAACGCGGTGACAGCCCTGACATGGCCCTTTGCGGTCGGCTGGGCTATAAGCAACATTACCATTACCATCCTATTCACATTGCAAGAGCAATGACATTTTCCACATCACATCTCGCATTTTCATTCTGTGAAAGAATATTTGCCACAGTATTGATCAGGAACAATCGTTCCGGATACACCTGTATGTAGCACAATGATAAGTTCAGCCTGCTTCAACATCCAGTCTCGCCTTGACAAAATCGCCTCTCTCCGGTTATCACGATCAGTTTAAAAGCGGTCTTCAATTTAAAAAAAAAATCTGGCCATTTTGTCTCTCAAACCAGTTTTGTAAGTTTTATTACCGAGCTAGGTAAATGTTATACATGACAAATACACATTTTCTAAAACAAACCAAAAAAATCTTTAAATGAACGATAATTTACATCTATCATTATTCTCTATTTGTGAATGCCAGATTTGCTTCCTACTTGAAAAGAACCTAGCGTTTAAAATCAGTGATTCTTAACCCTCGTGTCTTATATGTTTGCTTAGTCATACAACAAAACGTCCATGTTGTAAGAAAATGCTGTACATACTGGGTACCAAATAAAAACAGTACGCTTGATGTAATCTTTACACAGTTGAGTTAGCAAATATTTGACGCTTGCAGGACTGTTTTTGATTTAAGTATATTTGCTTCAATGTACATATATTCTTCCGCCAAACCCCATTCTTCGACGGCAAATGTCATGATGTGTTCAACAAGTGAATCATTCTCTGAAGTAAGCTTGGATCCTTTGCCCTCTGTTCTTCAGAGATTCTGATATCTATTACACCTATGCTACCGTCCTCTGCAAGCCTCAGACAAAGCAATGCTGATACTGGTTTTGTCGCGAAAAGCATCCTCAGAATTGTATGATTTTGTTTCTTTAATAGTTGCATTCCATGAAACCCACCTTTCTCAACTGGGTAAGAGTCCTTCTGTCATAAAACCATTACATCTTTGCTTCTTTGTCAATAAAAGTTAGAAGTAAGACACAATCTATCAGTTGCATGGTTAGGCAACTGAGTTGGTTTCGAATCCCAGTAACTGAAGGAAATAAATTACGAAGTCATCAAGTAACAGAATTAGGAAAAAGCAGAACACCATGCTTTCCTTATGTAAAAAACAAAACAAAACAACACACACACACACACACACACACACACACACACACACACACACAGTAAACAATTGAGGGCTTTGAGGAATCCTTGTTTCCCTCATTTTGGACGATCAACAATAAGCACACACAAAAACACCACCATTAATCGCACGCATAAGCAAATGCGTTAGCTTAAGGCAATATGCATAATGATATTAACCTTTAACTTCATTTACTATCTAAAGCGTCCGAGGAATGTTTTTATTTACAGAATCGAAAGCATTCCTGAAGTCAAACTGACAGTAGCGAGTAATGTCCAAATGTGATCTGTTACACTATGTCCTGCCCTGAAACCTGCTCGCTCTACCATTCGTTTTTAACTCATATGTACCTTTTAAAGAGCTAAGAAGCTCTGTGGTGCACTCCGTGTCATGTACCAATCACAATGAAACATGATCTTTTGGAGCGTTGGGACTTGCATGATGTGAGGCATAAACATTTTACAGCAGACTCCATGAAACCCTTGTTCAGAGATCTTCAAACTGATGTAGTCTTTGAATTTCTGAGGGAGACTACCATGTTTCATCTGATCGGAGATTTTACAGTAGCAAAACAAAATTACGGGTGTGTGTTTTAGAAGGTGTATTTTAAAGGGTTGTGTGAATGAATGACTTGTGGTTTGATTTCAACGTGGTGACAGCCCTGATATGGCCCTTTGCGGTCGGCTGGGGTGTAAGCAACATTAACTTACCTTACTTTTTTCTGTCTTTAATTGAATGTACAAATGTATCCCTCGCTTGCATCAGTTTATCATGTAATGATATTCTTAAGGATTTTGACAACTACAGCCCAAAATAAAATATCTTCCTAAACCAAACAACTGTAACGTTAGCATGTTTAACATTTTGACAGCAACGAACCAGCCCTGCAATTTTCACTGTTTTTCAGGTTATTAGAAGTAGAAAGAACATCTTTCTCTTTGGAGAGAGAGAGAGAGAGAGAGAGAGAGAGAGAGAGAGAGAGAGAGAGAGAGAGAGAGAGAGAGATGAGATACAGAGAGTGAGAGAGAGTTTATTACCTCCAGTGAAAGCAAAGCCACAAAGGCTGGAGAGGGGTGGGGGTGGGGGTGGGGTTACAAAAAATTCATACGTCGCGTCAATTTTTTTTCCCAAGCAACAAAGCAGTGAGATTATTTTATGATGTAAAAAGTATTACTATGCACATATTACATTCATATATCATACGACATCAACTTACATACACACTGAACCATACCAAAAGACTGTCCACTTCCCTGCCTACCATACCAGTCTGTCTGCAGACTTTTTGAGCGTACATGCAAAGAACCCACATACAATCAATAGCACAGCAATAAATAAATGAATGAATGAAGAAATAGGTAAGTAAATGACACCAACTGTCGCACGAATACGTTGACACACACAAAGACGCACACACGCACGCGCGCGCGCAAACACACACACACGTGTATACACACACACACACACACGCGCACGCACGCACGCACGCACGCACGCACACACACACACACACACACACACACACACACACACACACACACACACACACACACACACCCCTAATGTGCCGGGCTGTTCTTTCAAACAAAGTTATTTAACTTTTTTGGATCAGAAGCACCAAAAGATCAAGTTCTACCTTTTGTATCCAAACATTCGGTGGTTCAATGAGATGTCTAGCACGGACAACAACCACACACACACACACACACACACACACACACACACACACACACACACACACACACACACACACAGAGAACCTATTGTGTCTCTTGATGACGTGTGAGGTCAGACCTTATCTGTTAACGGACGATCAGCAGAAATCAACTTTAGAACTGAGTGTTTTATTCGGATGTCTTAAAGGACCGGACACTGTTACAGTGTATTTCAATTGACGTTTTTTTTTTTCCATCACATAGTGGATAATCTGAATGTTCCTCCGTGTCAAAGAAAGCTTAAGTGTATACTATTACACTAGAATTTGCTAAAGTTTGTCTCAGTCGTATATCCGTAATGAAAGGTTGAAATGAAAAATAGCAGATGGTTATCGATGAGAGTGTGTGGTGCCCGCGCGCGCGCGCGAGTGTGTGTATTTATGTCCGAATGCCGGTTTTGTTTACGATATAATATGATGCCGTCATTAAATTCTGACAAAAAATCGTCATTAATAACCAGAGAGAGAGAGAGAGAGAGAGAGGGGAGGGGGTGGGGTGGTAGAGAAGGTGGGACGGTGTGTGTGTGTGTGGGGGGGGGGGGGGGGGGGGAAAGAAGAGTGAGAAGTGAGAAGAAGGAAAGAGAGAGAGAAAGAAAGATATGCGAAGACAAGACATGTTAGAGGACGGGATGGGGACGGGATGACAGAGAAAGGGAAGAAAAGGAACGTGAGCGAAGGGGTGGGGTCGAACGAGATGAAACGAGAAAAAAACCTACAGACAGACGCACAGAAACACACACAAAACCGACAGACAGACAGACAAAGAGATAAATTAACGGGTCCCCCAGTGTCAGAGTCGGGGTGGAGTTTTCAGAGAAGACTGAAGATCAGAAAGGGCATTGACGTAAAGCCACTGAAGGCTAGGCAGGGTAAAGAGGCAGGCGACCTTTCACTCTTCTCCTCTCTCTCTCTCTGCAGCCAAACGTGCAACAGCTCCGGGAAAGGACACGTGTCATGTGACCGTGGAGGACAGGGGGGAGGGAAGGGGGAGGGGGCACAAGAAGAATCATTTCAAACCGGAGTAGAAAGGCAGCTGTGGTGGTTACAAACAGGTCAATCTGAATGACGCCTTCCTCCATCTATAGAGCAGACTTTACTGTTCTGTGTTAAAGGATGAATGGTTAGCCTGCCTTCTCTCTCTTTCTCTCTCGCACTCTGTCTCTCTCTCTCTCTCTCTCTCTCCCTCCGTCTCTCTCTCTCTTCTTTGTCCTCCTCTTCTCCTCTCTCTCTCTCTCTCTCTCTCTCTCTCTCTCTCTCTCTCTCTCTCTCTCTCTCGCTCGCTCGCGCTCCTCATCCTCGGTCTTTCTGTCTCTGTCTCTCTCTGTCTCTTTCTCACTCTCTCTCGTCTGGCAAAATACGAGCTGAAAAAAGATGGTCTCGGCAAAATTGTTCAGGGTTTACCACGGGCTAAAGAAAAAACTGACGTTACGGGCTTTCCTCTTTCTCCTACGGGTAGATTTATCTGAACTTAAAAGACATCGTAACCAACTATCGCCTGGAATGGTTCAGAACAATGCTCCCGAATCGTCTGCGGGATGGAACAGAACAGACGCAATTCCAGTCTCCCCAATTCACTGGGTTTCGTTACTAACAGACAGCTAGAGGGTCAGGAGTTCGAATCCCATCCAAACCGTCGTCACCGTGGAGTCTTAGGGCCCATGTCGGTTCCCACCCAAAATGTTAGTGTACTACTAAGAGAGAGAGAGAGAGAGAGAGAGAGAGAGAGAGAGAGAGAGAGAGAGAGAGAGAGAGAGAGGGAGAGAGGCTGAGAAAGGATTCTTGTATTGCACCAATTAAGACAAAAGCGTTATCAAGGAGAGGCATAAAAGAAGATGGCTTGAGCAGTACCCAGACTTCAACCAAGAGTGATGCATACTACCTGCTGCTCAGACCAGACCAAGTAAGCATTGTGAAGCTGAGGACAGGGCACCCCAGAGTCAAACACCCCATGTTCACAAAATCCCACATCGGCGAGTCTTCAGGGTGCCCATGCGGTACAGCCCCCAATGACTGTGGAACACTTCCTGCAGAACTGTCCCACACATAAAAAGCTTGTCACACAGACCTGGCCTGCCGACACATCCACAAAGGAGAAGCTTTATGGATCACTGAGGGCCTCCGCCGTACATCAGCCTTCGCCAGTGCCCCTGGGGTTCCTATCCGAGTGTACGAAGAAGACGCAGTGTTGCTGCCATTTTATGGATGCGTCTCTGAGAATGTGACTCAGACTGTCCGACCCTCGGAACAGTTACGAAAGGAATCATTGGCAGCGTACAGCTATGTCAAGTGATCTTAGATTCTATCTGGAACTCTGTGGCACCGGCACGCTCATCGAGCCTCACAAAACAAGCGGTCTCTCTCATTCTCTGGCCCCCTGCGTGCCCTGCTCTCGTGGGGATCTCGTCACGGATTATGTCCCTTCTCCTTTCAAGCCTGTGGCGAGTCAGTGTCTGGGTTTTCCGTATCGGGCGATTCCTGACGACCTTCCAAGAACAGATGAGGCGAAGGCCTCCAAAAAGCAGGGTCTTCACTCCGTCTGGGTCCGCCAAAAAACGAACGACAGAATTACAGCTGTCTGGAGGCACTTTGCCAGTGATGCTCGCTTTATTCCAAGCCAGGACATGCACCACTGAACACAACCCAACGTATTCAGCAGTAGCACTGGGTCTCTTTTTGTGCATGGTGTCAAAGTGACCAAAGGTAGTATTTTTTTTTCTCCAGAGAACTACTAGCATTTGGACTGCAACAGCATGACCACGGATATATATATGTATATATAAGTGGAAAAACCTGGATCCCCCCACCTCCCAAAGCGCTTGGTTGTTCTCCTTTTCTTTCTTTCTTATTTATGACCAATATTTCGGTCCTGAAAGGGACCTTATTCTAGGACAGGAGAGCTGCAGACATATATGCATAAAGTAATTATACTATCAAATACAATTTCATCATACTATCGAATAACATTAAAGTTTCATATTGTCGAATAAAATTTACTGTTAATTGAAACTGGGCATTCTGATACGCTGAGTTTGACATCTGAAACAGTAGAATTCAAACTCAGATGTGTGGAGAAAAACACTAATGAAATACCTTATATATCTATATCTATCTATCTATCATAAATGAAATCAAAATGCCCTTCGATATTTCGAAAATGCTCAAACCACCTGGGGAGCAACATCTGTTAAAAGAGGAATTAAAATGAAGTATTAAAAATATTTCTACAAGCTTGTTTCAAGCTATCGCTCTCTTCAGGATGTTTTTAGGGCGCGCTGTTGGTGTTATATAGCGTGCGGGTCCTGATTTCATTTTTTGTGTGTGTGGGGGCCAATTCCATTCATTGCACGTGCTATCTGTGGCTGTCGGTTTGCTTGCTGTGGTCTGTTCAGGGGGAATTCGCTGACAAGGATTTCCATTTGTGCCTGCAGTTATTTACTATTTCTACTTTTGTATTCAAACTTGCTAAATCGGGTTTACATAGCATTAACTATTTTTGTGTGAACCGTAAGTTGCATTTTTAAAAAAAATATTGTTGTACGGTGTTGCTCTTTTTATGATTTTCCGTGATATGCTGTAGTCTATTTTTTATCTTTAAGTCTCCAAATGTATTTACTCAGTTCTGATTGGGTTTTGTATTTTTCTTTTGTCGAATGACTGTATGTACACACACACACACACACACACACACACACGCATATATATATATATATATGTGTGTGTGTGTGTGTGTGTGTGTGTGTGTGTGTGTGTGTGCGCGCGCGCGCGCGCGCGCGCGCGTGTGTGTGTGTGTGTGTGTGTGTGTGTGTGTGTGTGTGTGTGTGTGTGTGTGTGTGTGTGTGTGTGTGTGTGTGTGTGTGTGTGTGTGTGTGTGTGTGTGTGTGTGTGTGTGTGTAAGGGATAGTGACAGCATATGGCGAGGGAGACACAGAACTGAAAAAAACATGGAGAATGAAATAAAACAAGTGAATACTTTTGACGAGTGGCGTCTACAATCCCCCAAACCCCCAACCACCTATTTTGATTGGAAAGGGGCGAAACACTTCACAGTGCATCAACATCTGTAGCAGTGGGATGATAGATGTTCATCATATCTATTTGAAAAAAAAAAAAAAAAAAAAAAGAAAAAAACGAATACTTTAGAAAGTTCCAGGATGACAAAGCAATTTACTGAAACTACAAACGCCTGCCAACATTTCCCTCAGATCAGTTTATAAATTCACGAAGTAAACTTTCAATGCGTGTGTAGTTTATTTTTTCTTTATGTACATCTTTTTCAAGGAAGCCAGTGAGACACAGAAGAGATAGAGACACGGAAAGTGGGAGAGAGAGAGAGAGAGAGAGAGAGAGAGAGAGAGAGAGAGAGAGAGAGAGAGAGAGAGAGAGAGAGAAAGATGGAAAGAGAGAGAGAGAGACAGAGAAGAGAGAGAGAGAGAGAGAGAGAGAAGAGAGCGAGAAAGAAAGATGGAAGAGAGAGAGAGAGACAGAGAAGAGAGAGAGAGAGAGAGAGAGAGAGAGAGAGAGAGAGAGAGAGAGAGAGACACACACACTAGGTGGTGGTTGAACTTTATATGTCAAGTTCGGGTGGGGCTTCATCACATTCAACACCATGCACTACGAACGTACTGACATAAAACAATTCCAGGTGATAAAGATAATCGAAGATGTGTACAATCGCCTATCGTGTGTGTGTGTGTGTGTGTGTGTGTGTGTGTGTGTGTGTGTGTGTGTGTGTGTGTGTGTGTACGTGCATGTGTTTGGTTTTGGGAGAGAGAGAGAGAGAGAGAGAGAGAGAGGAGAGAGAGAGAGAGAGAGAGAGAGAGAGAGCTCAGAACTAAAAAAAAAACAATTCAATCAAGGATTATGATTTCAGGCAGAGAGCTCAGAACTAAAAACAATATTCAATCAAGGATTATGATTTCAGGCAGAGAGCTCAGAACTAAAAAAACACATATTCAATCAAGGATTATGATTTCAGGCAGGCCTATTCTTCTTTCTAGGAACTTCTTCTTCTTTGTCTACATTCTTATTGCTTTTCAGGCAGAGAGCCGAAAGAGAGAGTCTTCCTTCCCCTGGCCCCAACCACCCCCCCTCACATAGGAGGGCAGAAGCAGGGAGAGAGAGTGACAGACTGACAGACAGACAGACAAAGGGCGGATTAGCAAAGAAAGAGAGAGAGAGAGGCAGAAGCAGGCAGCAGAGAGAGAGAGAGAGAGAGAGAGAGAGAGAGAGAGAGAGAGAGAGAGAGAGGAGAGAGAGAGGAGAACTGTAATACATTCGTGGTAGAGTCATTTCCACGGACGCACTGGCAAAAATGTTGGCCTGTCTCAATAACGAGATGACAATGATTACTTGTACACTGCTTAGGCGAAAATGAGACGGTCCAGTCCCACTCTGTCAGAGGCCACTGACAATGGTTATAGCATCAAAGAGTAGGTCAACCGCCAACAGTCCGATCGCACCTGCTTCGGAGGGAAGGGGAGGAAAAAGAGAGAGGACAGAATGTGGTAAGTATTGGGAGAGGGGAAGAAACAAAAAATACAGACAAAAAAAAAAAAAAAAAAAAAAACAGCAAATGGAATAAACGTTTTCAACGTTTCGTGGTGGGGCGGGGCGGGGTTACGTGAGCCAACTAGAGAAAGCCACACACACATACACACACACACACACACACACACACACACACACACACACACACACACACCTTGAGGTTATAAACAACCACAGGACCAAACAGCAGGTCGACCTTTATACATCCAGCTTACCTCTGTTAAGGGAACGGCGAACCATAAATGGGTTTGTCATGAGGTGGGGCTTAAAAAAAGAAAAAACCCAAACAAACAAAAAAGTCCATGAGAGGAATGCAAGTATATCGGTTACTGGAAACCGCTACCGGAAGCTCTCGATGATATTGATCCTTGAGTCAGCACAAACCCACCATGCATGCTGCCTTGCTGGGGGATAAGATGACGATTTTCACAGATACATCTCCGTCTGAGTCTCCCCCCCCCCCCCCCCCCCCCTCTCTCTCTCTCTCTCTGCTGTCTGAGTTTCTCTTTCTCTCTCACCTGTCTGATCCCCACCCCCCCCTCTTTCTCTCCTTCTCTCTCCTCTCTGAGTTTTCTCTCTCTAGCTCTCTCTCTCTCCTGTTTGAGTTTCTCTCTGTCTCTGTCTCTGTCTGTCTGTCTGTCTGTCTGTCTGTCTCTCTCTCTCACTCTCACGTGCGCGTGCGTGCGTTCACACGCTTACTGTTCCTTTGTCACAATGCCTAAAACTAAAACCTAAAAAATGCTCAAGACAGCAGAGTCAGCTCATGATTTCTGATGGTGAACGGGAAATCGGCTTTTCTTCCTCCACGAGCAGTTCTATCTTCAGCGGAACTGCTACAATGCTCTGGAACTATGACTCACCCGGGAAAGGAATGGTGTTGGTGTCAGTCACTGAACGACACTCGTCGTCAGCTGTGGGGCGGCGGTTAGCGCCACGAGTGAACGACCAGGAGGGTGACGGTTCGAATCCCGAAAAACTCGTTGAAAATGCGTAACTTTTCACCCCCAATTGGATTCTTTCTTACCAGGCTGGGGCTCTGTCACCATGAAGATGACTTTTGCTGGAGGAACATTCATCCAATCACTCAATCTGTTTTCATGGCCGTCCTATTCGCCAAGGATAAACTACTCCAACACGTGCGACACAATCCCATTAGTTATTTATAACCCTGCCATTCTGAAAAGAAACTCAATTCAACTATGTAAAACCAATTCAACATTCTTTTTCATAATCTTCCCAGTCACAAAGGGGATACCATTAGAACTGTATTCCAACACGTACGATTAAAAAGGCATCAAGATTTCCTGTTTTAATCAATGACACTTATCCCCGAGGCCAATACATAAGACACAATCCAGCAATGCTTTTTCAATCGCGCCAGTCGTAAAGTGGACCGTACTGCAATATCTAAATCATCGGCACACGTTTTTATAACCTTGTCACTCACAAAGAAGACCCCATTACAATATATCAAGACACAATCCAACACGTTTTATAGCCCTGGCACTCACAAACGGAACTCCTCCATTTCGTAAGACACAACCCAACGAGGTAATCATAGCGCAGCCACTCATAAAGGCCATTATCATTGTTTCAGGTCCAGTATTTGATGCGCAGCCTGACAATCTTCTCTAACCTTGTCATCCACAAACAGGGTTTTATTCAAATACACAAGACACAATCCTACATTTCTTTCTCTCTTTTTCTTCTTCAATGATTGCGCCAATAGCACATGGGACTGAATGAGACACTCCAACAAGTCGTATTTAACCCTGACACAAAGGAACTCCATATCAGTACACTAGACACGATCGAACAGATTAATCATAACGCTGCAACTCACAAAATTGCACTCTTGAAATATGTAAAACCCATTCCAACAAAGGTATTTCCTACCTGCCTATACTAAATATGGGACTTTGTTCCAATACATATAACACAACATGACATGTTTCGTAACGTTGCCACTCTCTAAGGGGGACTCTGCTGCAAAACACATGTTTCAATCCAAGTTTTTAAATTCTGTAAATCACAAAGGGTACCCGTATTGCAATACCTAAACCTAAGCGACAAATGAACACTGTTTTTAGAACCAATGATAACACTCAGACGGCCGCCAAACGATACAAAGCGTGTACAGACAATTTGAAGCGATCGAACCCGAATTACAGTCAGATAGATAGATGGACGGATAGATATGTAGTTATTAAATGCCCATGTGGACAAACTCTTCGTCAAAATCCAACTGAGTATGATTCTGAAGGTCTGGGACCTTTTTATTTTATGTTTTTGTTCTATCAAGTTATCTGTTTCCCTAGGGGAAAAGGGAGGTGGGTACGGTTGCTGTTCTCTCTAACGTACATATTATTTGTCTCTTTTAACCATCAATATCTGGTACCACCATGATCTAGAATAGAATACTGCCGACAGTTAATGGGGACCAAGTAGATAACGGAGCACCACTGAAGTAATTTCATGAACAGTGCAGGGACTCTTTCGTTAGGTGGCGTTGTGGCAAACAGACATTTAGCTTTATATGGTTTGATGGCTCTGGTCAGCAATAGGATGACTCTCTCTCTCTCTCTCTCTCTTCTCCTCTCTCTCTCTCTCTCTCTCTCTCTCTCTCTCTCTCGTGTGTGTGTGTGTGTGTGTGTGTGTGTGTGTGTGTGGTGTGTGTGTGTGTGTGTGTGTGTGTGTGTGTGTGTGTGTGTGTGTGTGTGTGTGTGTGTGTGTGTGTGTGTGCATTCAATTAAAAAATCGTAATGAACGGGGGTGGGAGCAAGGTCAGAGAGAGAGAGAGAGAGAGAGAGAGAGAGAGAGAGAGAGGAGGCAAATGGAGTTTCACGTAGGTCCCTCAAACAAAATTGTAATAATGAAAAAAAAGAGTCATGTCAGAATGCCTATCTAAAAACCACAAGAAGGCACTGACTGTAAGATCATATTAAACAATTGCAATAAAATAAACAAAAATGTTTTAAGAATGATGTTGCTTCGTGGCGAATAATTCTTCCTCGGGCTTGTCAGACACGAGATGATATCAAGAGATTCGAAAACACTTCCACGCATATCCGCGGAAAAAGACTAGGGTGAGACAACAAGGCTTCATCAACCTAGTGTGCTGGTTTTGTCATCTCACTTGTAACAGAGAGGTGTCTGTTTTTCCCAACAACAAGGTATTGAAGTCACTGACAATAGCCCCAAAGAAATGAAAGACAGAAAAAAAGAAAGAAGGAGGGGAAAAAAAAAAAAAAAAAAAAAAGAAGTGTGTACGTGTGCGTTTTATTTCTACGGAGTACTTTTATAATCATTACTGTAAATTTCTTACCATGAAGCCGAATCAAGCTTTCAGAGATTCATACTGCTTTCCTTTTCATGCGACGCCAAAGAGTTCCGATATGTCTTGATGTCATCTTAACAAAAGTCGGATGAGTATGGAAACAAAACATTGCAGGTTGTTTTTTTCACACTCGCGATCCTTCTTACATAATTTTGTTAATTACCGTGACAATGTATGTATTGATTTCACATGTGCCATGTGTGTTTGAATGGAGAGCGGCAGGTAACAAAAGTTTGTACATTCAAAAAAGGCTTCAGGTCCTTCAACGAGACTGCATACTGGCTGACGTCAGTAAAAGACAGACCACACGGGAGAACGGAATACCCTGCACGTGGGACTATCACCTTCGTTCCGCTGTCTCCTGCATGTCATACGTGAATCGACCTTTCGAGAGGCGTGATACGTTGATATACAATACTTCGGTCATGATTTCGATCTATTACCTCCGCGGAGGTCATGCCTTCATCTTCGTCTGTTGACTGACTTGTCTTTCAGCAATATCAAGCAAAAAAACTGAACAATCGTTCACAAAGAAACTCTGTGGAAACAACAACGGAATGTGTCCCCAAGGACGAACCCGCTAAAATTTCAGTGCTGATCCGGATACAAGGACGGATCCAGGTATTTATTTTCACGTTCTCATACACACGAAATACAGGCATTTTTTTGTATATTACTCAAGGATTAATGGATGGATCGTGATCGTGACACACACACACACACACACACACACACACACACACACACACACACACACACACTAGATGTACGCTTTCCCTTCGTCAGGTAGAAAAATTATAGCCTAGTTATTCTACCACTTGGAGTCATAGACGTCTGTGCTTCGGACACAGGCCCAGTCCTGTGGTTTTTGCCCAGTCGATCGCTGAGGCCACTTCAGGGCTGCTGGCGTTTTAAAACCGGAACCTAACATAAACAATGCCTACACTGAAATCCTGCACCCAAGTCTTGAAACTTAGTCAGTTCTAGATATAACTTTCTGCCAGGGGAACTAATTGCTGGTACTGACTCACTGAATGAATTACTTCCCATGTGATTAAAAACAGGTCAAGCAACAGTGTGCAACCCTGATATTTACATCACTGTAATGTGTTAATATTTCATGGAAAAAAGGTCTTTCACAGATAACCATTCAGTTGTAACAGTGATTTCAGTGTTCATATCCGTGGAAAGAATGTGCTATTGAGTCATTACTTCTGTGAATAGGTCCCTAATCAACCATTTGATTCGACTGTAGATTAATATTCAATAGACTTGTCTTTGCGCCACGTTCTGTTTTTCAACTGAGCTTCGTTCAAATCGGTTAAATAGCTTTTGCGCAAGAAACATGTTTAAAAAAATCTTAACGAACGATTACTGATCCGCGTTTTGATCCCAACTGGATGTGTTCGTACTAGGGCCTAAATGAAGTTTCTGAGTAATATTGCCGACAGACCAACGAACAAACCAACAGGCACAGGTAGAACACACTGTCCCTTAGTTGACGTTAACATTTCATTTTCTTAAAAAGAACCACATCGGCTGGAACCCCTTGGAGCAAGCTTTTCGTACCATCAATAGAAAATGCTTATGCCTTACGTCGTGTTCATCGCCAACACTCATTCATTCACATGATATTTCGTTCCGAATGCTTGAATACCTCCACCTTGGCGATGACAGATTATATGCGATAACCTGTCGATACCATTGTTCATCTGGCGAAATTCTCTCACGAAATTCGTCGACGAAAAAAATCACCGGGGAGAAATTCCATTGGCGCCATGTTTTGCCGCGATATTTGCGTTTGTTGTTGTTGTTATTTTGTGTGTGTGTGTGTTTCTTTTTGCTTTTTTTTTTGCGCAGCCAAGGGGAAGCAGTTTTAGCCAGAAATGATGAAACAATAACTCATTCTTTTGGATAGTGCGGGGAAAAAAAACGAATTCCTGTCAAAGCCTACAAGAAAGCACTGATGTTGGGTAACAAAATGTATAGAATGATAACAAAAAGAACCCAACCAAACCAAGTGTCAGAAGGCAAGACAAGCCTCTAATAGCCTGGTGAAAAAACATTGTTTTTTTTTTTGTTATGCGGCAACCAATGATGGAATCTCACACAGCAGTGTGTAATCCAGCCTGTGTCAACTGGTAGTGCGCACGGGGGTCTTGGTGACCTCGTTACCGCGCGGGATAAAAAGTGCAAAGTTGCGTTAACTGTGCCTGTTTTGCATCAAGCTTGCTGGCGACACAAGATGTGTAAAATGAAAAATTCTTTTTTCCCGTGCAAGAGCAGTCTCTCAAGTGAGTTTTATGCCCCTTCTTTTGGCTGTTTAAGCGCGGGGTTGGTTACTGTCAGCCCTTTTCTCACCATGCCACCACGAAGAAAACTTAGCACCTTTGACAAAACCAGGGCGATTGCGTGGATACAAGATGGCATTGCAAAGGCTGAAGTGGCGCGACGACTTGGTGTGCATCATTCAGTTATTGTTAGACTGAATCAGCGTTTTAGGGCGACCAACAGCGTTGAAGAGAGGCCACGGTCAGGTCGGCCTAGGCAGACTACTCCCAGAGAAGATCGTTTCATCGAGAGGCAGGCCCTATTGCAGCGGGATACCACTTCCACCAGCATCCAAAGGCAGCTTTCGTATGGCAAATAACACCATCCTCAGCCGTCAAGCCATACGAAACCGTCTTCACCACTTCGGCCTCAGATCGTCGCCCAGCTGTTCGACCACGACTGCTAGCAGCCCATAGGCTGGCTCGCCGAGCTTTCTGCCATCGTCATGTGAGATGGAACCAACAACAGTGGTCCCAGGTCCTCTTTTCAGATGAGTCGCGGTTTAGTCTTGAACACAATGACGGCCGAACTAGAGTTTGGAGGCGTGTTGGTGAACGTTACATTGATGCAGCTGTTCGCCAGACCAGGGCCTTTGGGGGAGGATCTGTTATGGTATGGGGTGCCTTCAGCCTCCACCACAAGACACCACTCTACATATTGATGGAAACCTCACAGGCATCCGCTATCGGGATGAAATCCTGGCGCCTTTCGTTGTTCCGACCATGCAACGGATAGGACCCATGGCAGTCTTCCAAGACGACAATGCTCGGCCACATAGGGCCCGGGTGGCCGAAAACTTCATTGTGCAGGCCGGCATCAACAGGATGATCTTCCCGGCGTATAGTCCCGACCTCAATCCCATCGAGCATATGTGGGATGAGTTGGGGAGACGTGTGAAGGAGAACCATCCACCTCCCAGAGACCGCCAGGATCTCTTCCAAATGCTGCAACTGGAATGGCAGAGAATCCCTCAGAGGGTCATCAGAACACTGGTCAACTCGATGAGGAGTCGCTGCGTGGAATGTCTCGCCAATGGCGGTGGCCACACCCACTATTGAAATGATTTTGTGAACTGAACAGATTTTGCGAACTTTGATTTCGACCCATCCTCTGTTTAATTGTCTGTAAATCAACAACCGTTCATTCGATCCCAATGAAATTCAATGTACGTTGGAACAAGATAATGAATTAAATCTGTTCCCAATTTCAAAATCGTGGCTTTTATATTTTGGAAATTATGCGGGTACATGTAACGATATCCTTGTCTATGGATTACAACAAAACGTTGATCGCGAAAGAAAAAAAAAATTTGCACGAATTTCACCTCGATCTTCCCGTCTATGGAATAGTAACTAAACGGACTGTATTGACATCTGGGATTAAGATAAAATGTGGGTCAAGGAGAGAAAAAAAAAAGTATTTACTATTGGTACAGATACACGACGTAGGTTCGGATCCGTTCGCAAGATTACACAAAAACCAGCACACCGGTTTTAATCAGATTCGGTGGAAAGATGACATTAAGACAAAAAAACACAAAACAAGAAAGAAAAAAAAAAAAACACAATAAATTTCAGAGCAGATCCGCGACGAGCAATCCAGGAACCGTCTGAAGATGGCAGATGTCTGCGCTTTCTCGAGTGCCTTCTAGTTACCATTCTGGACACATTATAGACTGGCTTCTTTGGCGATAAGTAAGTTGGGCCCCTGGACACGTCTGAATGAGCAGGTAAAAGAAAATGACAAGACATAGGCGTGTGAGTGTAGTTGTAGTAGTAGTATATGTGTGTGTGTGTGTGTGTGTGTGTGTGTGTGTGTGTGTGTGTGTGTGTGTGCGCGCGCGCGTATGCATATGTACGTACGAGTGCATGTATCCCCACGCCTGCCTCACTGCATGTTTGTATGTGTTCTTGCGAGAGAAGATTGAAAAAAAGAGAGAGAGGGGGGGGGGGGGGGGAGAGGGAGGGAGAGACAGAGCGAGAGAGAGAGAGAGAGAGAGAGATGGGGGGCGGAGTGAGGACAGGTAAGGAGAAAGGTGGAGGTGGTGGATGGAGAGGGGAAGGGGGCGGGAAGGGGTTGTAGAACGACACAATGTGTGATCAAGAACGCTGCAGTTGCATCGATGCATTTGAATTCGTCAGCAGGCGTAAGTAGTCATTATTGTCTGTGCCTATCGCACGCGTTGAAGGCTTCTTTGGTGCTGGTGGTGTGATGACGTCACTGACACTGATAACAATAGACGGAATGAAAACGTAAGGTAAGGCAATATTGCTTATAGCCCAGCCGACCGCAAAGGCCATATCAGGGCTGTCACCGCGTCAAAGTCAACTCACAAGTATTAAACAAACAAAACAAACAACAAAAAAAGGGGTGGGGGTGGGGGTGGGGAAGAAAAACGTCATTCACACAACCCTTTTAAGATTTACCTTCTAAAAGGTACATTCTTACATTTTTTTAATATGTTTCTTCCGTAAAATCTTAGATCTGATGAAAAATGTTTTTTTTTTTTTTTTTTCAGAAATTCAAAAATGACATCAGGGTCGAGATCTCTGAACAGGTTTTCATGGAGTCTGCTGAACGGATGAAAAAAAAATACAAGAGACTAAGTTTTCATACAAAGAAAAACGTACGGAAAAATAAACATGATGCCTGCAACAAGACCTCGTGATATTTACGATGATTACGTAAAATGCTTGTATCACATCAGTAAACGTTGTTGTCATATAATATGATGATTAAGTGATGCATCCATACATGTATGCATTGCACGTGTAATCGTAACAGCCGTGACAAGCACGATTGATTTATACATCTGTGTTGTTTTCTACACGTACAAAATTATGACTCGTGGTATGTACGGTTATTAAGTGATACAAGCCGGTGCACACAGGAGACCTACAGATTTGCGTCCCTTTCTCAGAAAACGCCGGTTTCGCCACATCGGGAGAGCTAAGTGTTCGCGTTACTTTCTTCAAACTGTCAAGTTCACAGAGGAGAGGAGATCGGGAGGGGGGGGGGGGGGGTAAAGGAGGTACGGGCGTGCGTTTCTTTCTCGCGGCAGTACAGTTCTCATGAAGGGTGGCATACGGGTGTGCACCCCTTTCTTTTGAACAGTTTTCCCACAAGGATAGAGCTATGGGTGTGCATCCCTTCCTTTAAACAGTCGTCCTACAGGGGCAGAGCTATGGGGGTGTGTCCCTTTCTTCAAACAGTCCTCCCACAGGGACAGAGCTATGGGTGTGTGTTCCTTTCTTTAAACAGTCCTCCCACAGGGACAGAGCTATATGGGTGTGTGTCCCTTTCTTTAAACAGTCCTCCATCAGGGGCTAGAGCTATGGATGTGTGTCCCTTTCTTTAATATGGGTGTTTGTCCCTTTCTTTAAACAGTCCCCCCACAGGGACAGAGCTATGGGTGTGTGTCCCTTTCTTTAAACAGTCCTCCCACAGGGACAGAGCTATGGGTGTGTGTCCCTTTCTTTAAACAGTCCTCCCACAGGCACAGAGCTATGGGTGTGTGTTCCTTTCTTTAAACAGTCCTCCCACAGGGACAGAGCTATGGGTACGTGTCCCTTTCTTTAAACAGTCCTCCCACAGGGACAGAGCTATGGGTGTGTGTCCCTTTCTTTAAACAGTCCTCCCACAGGCACAGAGCTATGGGTGTGTGTCCTTTCTTTAAACAGTCCTCCCACAGGGACAGAGCTATGGGTATGTGTCCCTTTCTTTAAACAGTCCTCCCACAGGGACAGAGCTATGGGGTGTGTGTTCCTTTCTTTAAACAGTCCTCCTAGAGGGACAGAGCTACAGGTGTGTGTTCCTTTCTTTAAACAGTCCTCCTAGAGGGACAGAGCTATAGGTGTGTGTTCCTTTCTTTAAACAGTCCTCCCACAGGCACAGAGCTATGGGTGTGTGTTCTGTTCCGATAGCTTCAGTTAGCTCCACAATGGGGGAAACTACACTGCACGTTTAGAAATCGGTTATAGCTGTTCTCAGCTTTGTATCGACCCATAAAAAACACACACACACACACACACACACACACACACACACACACACACACACACACAGAGAGTCATAACACACTGCAAGAAATCGAAGTATTTCGCTCACAAAGAGGAATATCACACACACACACACACACACACACACACACACACACACACACACACACACACACACACCACAACACAAAAAAACAACACAAATACACAGACACACACACACGCGCGCGCGCGCGCGCGCAACGCAACGCAACGCAACGCAACGCAACGCAACACAACACAACACAACACAACACAACACACACAAACACACACAACACAACACAACACACACACACTCACACACAAATGGAACAAAACCAAACAAGTCTTTCATGGTCACATCTCCCCTCCCACACACACACACACACACACACACACACACACGGACAGCAGTCTGCTGATACATACACTGGCATGCCCGCCAGGGCACGTCTGCGTCCAGAACGGCGGCTGGCAGGGGCATGGTGCTCGCCCTCGCCCTTGTTGTTCTTCAGTTTACCGATGAAGGCCAGCTGGAAGCCGGCACTGTACATGGTGTTGCCCACCTTGGAGGGGTCCCACATGGTTCGCTTCTCATCCACGCACCTGACGATCCGCTGAAGAAAGGTGGTAGTTGAGGGGTGGGGGTATGTTGGGGTGGGGGTATGTTTGGGGTGGGGTTATGTTGGGGTGGAGGTATGTTTGGGATAGGGGTGTGTTTGGAGTCTTTTTAGAAGCTTGGAGGTATTGTCACGATCCCTGTGTTGGCGTTTGCCGTGTGAAGATGCACGATTGTCACGTGCGACGTTATAACGTTTGATGAAGCTGCATTATAACGTTAGATGAAGCTGTTCTCGTTCAAGTTTCAGTCTAATGGTCACGGTAGCTAAGACAGTGAACGAACAGTTGTAGAACTGGACATCTGGACCAGAAGTAGACAGGAACTATTGGACGTTTTGGGCCAGAAGTAGACAGGAACCTCAATCTTTATCGGGGGGAAAGCGCTTTTGAGTTCTGCGGGGTTTTTATGTTCATGGGTCCAGTCGTTCATTGCAATTGGTACAATGTCTCCAGAACTGCGCCCTCAACATTTGACTATCCATGCACACACGGGCAAATGTTTCCATAGTTTTTATCTCTCTTGTTTCTGTCACAATTCTCAACAGCTATAGTTCATTCCTATCGTTAACACCCTATAGAAGGTACACTTCACAACTCATGTCCACAGTTACCACGTGAAACACGACCACAGCTGCGTGCAACACCGTCTTACTGGACGCAGTTTTACTGACAACATGTCTGGCGTAGCTGAGAGAAGCAATAACGAATGTTTTCGCCTTACGCCTATTCTACTTCTTTCACGGATGGGTAGACAGGCGATTTAACACGTACAGGGCGATACCAGTGTTTCCTAGTGGACACCGGTTTTGCTCAAGGTCACGTTAACACTCACTCACGTGTCCCCCAGTCTAATCATGGCAATATGGGTTGTTGGGGAACAGTCTTCAGGATTTAACTGTTGGTTGTTTTACCGTTAGAATTGTCCTTTGGATTTCCAGAAAATAAGATTTGAAGTTCTTGGCACTGTGTTACTAACAGGGTTTTTACAAATAATGTAAGAAATTGAGGCACTGCTCAGAAACTAAGGTACGCTTCTGACAGGTCAAGGTCACAGGCTGACGTCACAGTAATGTCCCTTTATCCAGTGGGAACGAGGCACCAAAGTTTCCTTTCATAATAGAATGAATAGCTGCTTCTGCCCACTGGAGATGATTGCGTAATTCGAAGCAGGTCATATACTTTCTGCCTAATTGGACACAGGCAGGATTCAGCGAGGAATATTAGCTAACGAAGCGCGCTTCACATAGCTGTGTCAGCATCTGCAATCAATAGTCCTCGCGTCAGGCCACGTTTTGAAAGAAGGCGGTCGGTTATTCGATACTCGAATCAAAGCAGGCATTTTCGTACACATGCGCAGCGCGATGTATCATCGAATTCTTTCTTCGTGATGTTTATTCTTTTGAGATCCGTTTTCTTCGTCGCCATTTGTCGGGGGAAAATATCCGATTTTATCAATCGTGTGTTGCAATAAATGCAGTCTCCGTCTTTCCCCCTTTTCCTGGGACTCCCTATTATTGCCTTTCTTGCTGTCAAGCGTGAATATTGAACCAGCATGGTAAGTGCAATGCACTGTCATTACTACTAGTGGAGTTTGCCCTGCTGCCTTTATGATTCCAGAAATGTCTGTTTCCCATGCACAATGGGATTTGTGTTTCTTGCGATGACTGAAATTAAACCATACACTCATGAAAAGTACACGTTTTTTCATACTTGGCTTGGTGGTTTTAGGGATATACCTTTGACGGTGTGTGTGTATGTGTGTGTGTGTGTGTGTGTGTGTGTGTGTGTGTGTGTGTGTGTGTGTGTGTGTGTGTGTTCGTATGTGTGTTTAAAAGAAGCGAGAATGACACTACTCATTTCTCACAAGACTCATAAAAAGTGTGAATCTGGCATCCTCCCCCCCCCCACCCCCCCCCCCCCCCCCCCCCCCACCCCCATGCCCCCACCCCCGATTTTTACATACATAAATTGTATGGCGTGATTATGGACTTGCTGAAATACTATTTGATCAAGAATACTTGATTCGTGGTATTCGAAAATATGTCACATCTGCTAAAACGGTTTCAGATCAAAAGATAATTGTAGGAGACGACAGGAATATCAGACCACACCTCAAACTGACCACTAAAATGTGTACGTCTCACGTAAATCACCCTTGTTTACAAATTACCCCCATGATAAAAAATGACATAATGGATTCCTTTAGCATGACGGAAATATGGCAACATTGTCATCTGGATCAGAGAGGTTACAAGCGGAGAAAATTCAATTCAAAGTATCAGAGGGAATTGGTTTAGCTTCTAATTTTAGAATTACTGCTTTGGAATCGGTGTGTCAATGCTGCTTCTGGTTATCACTGTTTGGTCTCTATTTCTTCAACAGGACACAGAAAACAGCAGTTCTGATACATTAACATGCCTTTTTGGAAAAAGTGTATGTATCGTAATACAAATAATTACAGATGTAGGATGCAACATGTTGCCGGTGTGAATGATTTTCTCCATGATAATACAATTAAAAAAAAATCTTTCAAAATTTTATAAACAATTCTTTTTTAAACTGTTGTCATGAAAATAAATTAACGGTCATCGCATTATTTATAAACAACAACAACAACAAAAATGTTAATGAAGACCGGCAATGTTTATGTGAAATCAAACAGTCAAACCCCTGTTTTATACGAAAATTGTATCAACGATCTTCAGAGGGAAGCAGCAAGTTAGAAGACATTAGAAAAAAAATAGATCTGAAGTACACTGGCTAGACCATGAGTCCAAAGATGGTACAGAGAGAAGTGAGTACTTTCCTACCATGCAAAAACAGTATTTTATTAATACGTTTTCTAGACAGGGGAAAGTGATCATGAAACTGATACAGGTACACGAATGTTTCATGACAGATTGAACAACGTACGACAGGCAGTGAATGTTGATTTAGATTATTATCTCATTTCTGACGCCCCAGAGCTAGACACACACGCACACAAACAGGAATACCTTTTCAGATGGCACGTTCACTTACGCTTACGAGTGCTGCGCTTTTAAAAGCAATGGAAAACTCAGCCCAGGGAACAGTGGGTTTTCAGGTTATCTTTTGACTGTATTTTTTTTCGTTCGATTGTTGAATTTGGCTTTTCCTTCGCACAAATGTCCGTTACAGTGTAATCCGGTGTTCACCTTTTGTCCATGCAATTGTTGATGATCTACGGTGAACAGTGTAACTGCTCTCACTCCGGAAGAAACAGTAACGCTAAACAGTTACTAAGGAACAAGCGTCCAGCCTCCCTGCTTCACACTCAATACAAGACAGCTTTATAACAGACTGCCAACGAACGGAATGCTTCTGAAATCGATCAACAACTGCACAACTTTTTATTGAAGGGAACACATAGAGATGAAAACTTTCAATGAGGTATTGTTTCTTTGTGGAACGAGAACATATTTCAGGTTTTTAGGTCTTTAGGTAACTTTCGAATCCCTCTCTACTCCGTATCACTGATACTTATTCTTAAGGGTTTTACTTTTTGTCACAAAAAAAAATCGAGCATGGTACAGAAATGGATTAAAGCATTTTATATTAGATAGCCAAGTGTCAAAATGAAGGGATATAATCCTCCATTGATAAAAATCGGTCACCCTTTTTATTATCTTTCGTGCCCTGAAATCTTGCCATTACTGAAACACAACGGAGTTTCTGTTGATGGTAAAGAACATTTACTGTTGAAGCTTGTACATGATACCACTGTTCCATTTACCTAAAATTATGCAGCTGTCAAGACAGCTTGCATTTATGAGAAAGATAATAATAGAAAACAAATGTCATTTAAATTAGAAGCATAAAGGATTCATCAATGAGATACACACAAGATAAGAATTTCTTCAGGGTTCCTTGGGTTTTTACAATATCAGAAATCAAATGTTCAACGAATACTGAGAAAATAGCAGATGCAGATGATAATACAAACTAGAGCAAAAACTAGACAGAAAAAAATAATCCCCTTGAATTTGAAAGCTAAATAAAGACTCTGGCAATGAAATAACTATTATTCTGGAAAAAGCAGCCCTCCATATAATAAACATAGCACATTTAAATGAACTTAACGTATTCCTTTTTCTTTTCATGTGGGATCGTAAACAGAATAAAATCAGTAAAACAAAATGTGTATAGTGAATGATTGAAGAGAAACCTGAAATGCTACGTAGGGAGGGGGGGGGGGGGGAGAGAGAGAGAGAGAGAGAGAGAGAGAGAGAGAGAGAGAGAGAGAGAGAGAGAACCATGACTGCTAATCTAAAATAGGTCACAGAGCAGATTCAATCAAAATTATCATTTGTTTTCTCAATGAAACAATAATCTGAAACTGTTAAGCTCCCGAAATTCAAGCAAATTCTACGAAAAACATAACATGGTCCCGAAGATTTGTATTTTTAAGCTACACGTTTAGCGGAGGACAAAAAGGGCTAATCTTTAATACAGAATTTAAAACGACACGAGTTCCAACCCCCCCCCCCCCCCCCCCCCCTTTCCACCTCATACCCTATACCCCTTTTCTATTTCTCTCCCCCTCGCCCTCCCCATCAACTACTTCTCTCTCTTTCTCTCACTCACTGTAAACCCAAAGAATGACATCACGGAGCAGCGGGCTGCAAGGAAGATCACCAACTTTCGTGCGCGGAACAAGACGTGCAGACCGCAGAGCAATGTCACTCGTGTGAACTTCAGAGTTCGGAGGAAGAAGAAGCTGCTGCAGCCGTCACCAACTGTGTGGCTCTGCTTTACAGGTCGGTTCCAGCACGTGGTTCTACACTGTGTTCACGTCCCATTACACAGCCAGAACGGTGACGTCCAGTTACGTCATCCAGGGCCATGGCTGGGTCGCCCAAATTACACTCTCACGGCCTTTCACTCATTAGCGCCTCGTCATCAAGAATCGCGACCACTCACCACCACACTGGCTCCTCAGACTGTTGAATTAATTACAGAGCCTTTACGTGCTTCAACAACAAAAAAAATCCGCCAGCGCAATAAACGATTCCCCGCTTCAATCGCCAGCTGCGCACCGTCCAATTGACAGACCCAGCTGTTCAGAGTCACGACAGTATTGTCTTGCGTCGTCGATGCAGAAACGCTAGCGACATGTTGAACTGTCGGCCTGAGCTATCAGCCGCTGACTGCTGCCGTGTTCGTGCTCTCTGCTTTCTCCGGCAAGCTAACTCCAGTAAGGGGGACTATATGAACGGCTTGTTAACGCCTAGTCCGCTGAAACCCGACACTCCCGCTGCCGTTCCCGCCTCAAGAGAAAGAGAGAGCGCGAGAGCGAGCACCTGTTGAGCGCTCGGTTCAATACATTGTTCACTCCAGTCTGCTACTGCTTCAGAATGGAGGGGACAGACAGGTGGTGAAGAATATGAGGCAACACAGAATGACAGAGATGGGGAACAACCGAGCGAGAGCAAGCGAGAGAGAGAGAGAGAGAGAGAGAGAGAGAGAGAGAGAGAGAGAGAGAGAGAGAGAGAGAGAGAGAGAGAGAGAGAGAGAGAGAGAGAGAGAGAGAGAGAGAGAGAGAGAGAGAGTGTGTGTGTGTGAGTGAGAGAGAGAGAGAGAGTGTGTGTGTGTGTGTGTGTGTGTGCGTGTGTAAGTGTGTAAGTGTGTGTGTGTGTGTGTGTGTGTGTGTGTGTGTGTGTGTGTGTGTGTGTGTGTGTGTGTGTGTGTGCGTGCGCGCGCGAGAGAGAGAGAGAGAGAGAGAGAGAGAGAGAGAGAGAGAGAGAGAGGTTTTATTCATAAAAGCCATGGCCCCTTAGAAGAAAGAACGCACATATAATAGCATTGCAGTATCGATTTTCAACAGAGGAAGTTAATATATTAGAGACAAAACAGCATGCTGTTAATAAAAAAAAACTCTGTATGAATGAGAGAGAGAGAGAGAGAGAGAGAGAGAGAGAGAGAGAGAGAGAGAGAGAGAGAGATGTTTATTCCTAAAGGCCATGGCCCCCAGAAGTGAGGATGCACACAGAAGAGCATTGTAAACTCAATTTCCAACTGAGGGGGTTAACACATTTTGACATTACATATTTTTGTCGTTTACACCTCTATGAGAGTATGAGAGAGAGAGAGAGAGAGAGAGAGAGAGAGAGAGAGAGAGAGAGAGAGAGAGAGAGAGAGAGAGAGAGAGAGACAGAGAAAGAGAGAGAGAGAGAGAGAGAGACAGAGACAGAGACAGGCAGACAGATAGAGGGAGAGAAAGAGAGTCAGACAGACAGACAGACAGACAGAGACAAATACAGACAGACAGAGAGCAATCAAAAGAGAGACATACACAGACAGAGAGGGGAGCGAACGAGAAAGCAAACGAGAAATGGTAATGCACGTGCGCATGAGCGCGAGTACCCACGATAACATGAATACGGCCTACTGTTGTCGCCTTGCATCTTCTGTTTCGTCTCTTCACATCACCCAGGTCGGTTTAGTTTTCAGCCCAAAGTCAACATGACAACGAGTTTCACATATTTCTGTCTCAATAATAAGCACACCTGTCGGCAGTTCCTTTATCCGGCCATGAAGTGTATGTCTGGTGCCGTCTTTGCAGTCCTGTCGTGCTCTGAGCGAGCGATGGTTTATTTTCTGGTGGATAGAATGACGCAGCACTGCTCAACTGCTTTACAGACCCTGCTGCCGACCTCGCTTTTAAAACCTCCCATGACCCTGACCTACGTGTTTTATCAACATATATCATCTTCGTCTTCCGTCCTGCAAAAATGGCTAGCAAAGATTAGCCAGAGAAGGGAAAAGGCTAAGATTAATTTCGATGTCACATGAGAAAACGCATGCGCGCAGGGCGAACGGCTTTTCCTGGGGGCGGATGCTTTTCAAAGTGGAAAGGGCACATGCAGTGTTAACCAATCGCGAGAAAGTTTATAGATCTTTGCCAATCATGTGGCCTGGTACAAAAACAAAACAGAAGGAGATCAACACGAAAGACCTTGACTCCCTACAGGCATCTGCGTGGGAACTACGTCTTAAGAGGCTTCGGCTAATAGGACGTTAATCCCACTTCCATCCCAAAGGAAGACACGCAGGCCGTTCTGGTGCTTTCTGTGGCTTTAATCTGTGATGAAAGCAAAAAAGACGTTGTCTTTTAAAGTGCAGAGATCGGGGATGATATATATTTTCCAATTATATGCTATCTTTTTCTTCAGCACAGACTGATTAATTTACACTAGAGAAAAAATTTACGACTCTGGGTTGTGTGAGTCACTAATGTCACCTCTTTGGTAGATATATTACGTGCTATTTTCAGTCTTTTGGATGAGACGACGCTGTAGAGATATGACGGTCAAAAACGACTGAGACAATTTTTTTCCATTCTGCACACAAAGCAATTTCTTGAACCTAGGTGGCGCGTTTAACTGTGTATATGATGGTCTTGGAATCCTCTCATTCCGCTTCATTGCTGGGCGCACCTATTTTAGTGTTTGGCCATGTTGGCAGCTTCTTCAACTGCATTGGTGGGCAGAATCTGCAACTGCTTCAACTGCATTGCGGTATGGCCCTGTTTGTGTGTTTTGAGGGTATGGGCTACTTTTTTTTCATATCCTTTAGAGAGCATCCCTGTCTCTGCGTCTGGCAGCATTGGCAACTTGTATAACTCCACAGCTGGACGTACCTTGGCAGTCTTGCAACTTCATCAAATCCACTTCTAGGCTTCTTATTCTTTGAGCTTGTTTACACTGGTAATTTCTTCAACTCCACCGCTGATGGCCCATTTCTTTGAGTTTGTCAGTTTTGGCAACTGCTTCAACAATATTACTGGGTGCATCTATTTGCAGTCTTGTCAGCTTCTCAGTTGCTGGGCGCCTTTTTCTGGAGTCAGTCAAAAGGCATTCAGATCTTCAGCTACACTGCTGGGTGCAACTAGTTTGGAGTTTTGAGAATGCTGATGCTTCCGTGCAACTCCATTGTGAGGTACCTCTATCTTCGTGTTGTGTGCGGAAATTTCATCTTCTTGGCCTGCACTATCAAACGGCCCATCTTTCTATTCGGTTGTTATCAGCTTCTTGAACTCTCGTAACGAACAGTCCAATCTTTGTGTGGGGTGGTGGTGTTATCTTCTTGAACTCCATCCACGAACCGTCTCCTCTTTTGTGTTTGGTGGTGTTGCCAGGTTCTTGACGTCCATCAACGAACGGCTCTACCTCTGTGTTTGGTGACATTAACAACTTCCCGATCAGCTTCAAGTTTTCAAAAATGTAACTTTTCCAGATTGACTTCGTGACCATTAGCATGGCGATGAACATCCCAAACTGTTAGCAGAACGAGTGCGTTAGGGAATCTTGTCCCTGTAAAACGAGGTAGCTGTAAAAAGGGCTGCAGTAGACATTGTCTTCAGACATGTAAAACGAGGTAGCTGTAAAAGGGGGCAGGCAGTAGACATTGTCCTCAGACATGTAAAGCGAGGTAGCTGTAAAAGGCGGCAGTAGACATTGTCCTCAGACATGTCAAAGCGGTAGCTGTAGTAGACATTGTCCTAAAAGGGCGGCAGTAGACAGTAGATTGTCCTCAGACATGTCAAGCGAGGTAGCTGTAAAAGGGCGGCAGTAGACATTGTCCTCAGACATGTCAAGCGAGGTAGCTGTAAAAGGGCGGCAGTAGACATTGTCCTCAGACATGACGAGGTAGCTGTAAAAGGGTCATTGTCCTCAGACAGCGATGTAGCTGTAAAAGGGCGGCAGTAGACATTGTCCTCAGACATGTCAAGCGAGGTAGCTGTAAAAGG